>JAMPIV010009339.1:412500-428491 GCA_024509875.1 Oreohelix idahoensis | reverse complement strand
TGTTTATGGATATGGGGTATAATATGATTATGGTAGGGGTTAATGGATGTGTTTGGGGTTAGGAGAGGGTGGGGGGGGGTGTAATTGGTGGGATAAAAAATAATTTTAAGGATTGGTGTGGGTGGGATGATAATGATTTGGTTGTTAGTTTGATGATGGATTTTGATTTGGTTAGGTTTGGATGTGGGTGGTTGATTGTATATGTGTTTTGGTGGTTTTTTATGTGGTGATGTTTGGGAGGGGAGGGTTGATGGTAGTTTTTTTATGTTTATTGCATTAGGATGATAATGTGTATGAGATGTGAGTATTTGGTTATGTGTATAATTATTTTTTTGAACCCAAATGTATGGGTTGATTGATGTGATGTGGTTAGTAACGCCCTATGCGAAAGTGGTTATGTAGATAGGGTGTTGTGATTATATGGGATTAATGGAATAAAGTAATGGTGTTAGGTGGAGTATGGAGTTAATGAATCCCTTGTACTTGACGTGATCTCTGATATAACGATTAAAATGGAAACGTACAGAAAATCCTAGTCCATTGTGGGTCTTGAGAGTACCCCATATATTGTGAAATAACAGTTCCAGGTATATAAGATACCGGTGGCGAAAAACCTAGTCAAGAGTACCTCTCCATTTTGAATCACACAGGCGAGCAAGGAGCGACAAAATGACGAACTTCTAGATGATAGCAAAAAAAGTTCGATACAAGAGGAATTACCTTACTTCGCAACATCAACCACGAACATATGCCCCCAGGCAGGCTTGAATAATACTGGGAAAAATTCTAGTTAGCTAACTACCTCTCAAACACAACGTATTTCCCTCAGCACATCACAAGACGCAGCTTGCGTCCGCTCGCTACTCAGACCATTTCCTAAACTGCCCAGCTGGGCGGAACACACAGAACGAACTCCCAGTTTTTTGACATGCGCAGAACTCATCTACGTGAGTATCAATTCACACAAAGCGGTTCTAAGAACATTCGAGATAAAAGTCTTACACAGTCGCGCCTTTTATGGTCATGAACAGAAGCGTTAAGACAGGTTTCAGACATCTACAACAGTTGACTGATACTACCAAATAAGGAGATATGGTCACGCTTCGTTCAAGAAATTATAGACCGAACGTGTCTCTATACAAGAGAAGGCAAACTCCTAAAAAATTGTAGTCTCGATAACTCGGGTTATGTCCCTTTGACTGTAAAAAAACATAATACACACTTCAGTCAAAAAATGATCATACATACGAAAAATGATCATACAAAGACTTTGGAAAAAGTAATTATTTGTGCGTAACAATATCCTTCCCTTCCACTGCTGAGTACCTTCTTTCTCCAAGAAACCGGGTTAGATAGATAAATTCCTGCGCAAGTTCGGTCATCTGCTGTTGAATGGCCTTTATTTGTATCAAGAGCATTTTATCTCTGTCACTGCGATCGATTAATTTCTTCCTATGAACCCGTTAATTTGTAGCTCTTCATCTGCTGGCTGGATGTCCAGGGTATTTTGTGGAGCTGGTCTATTGAGAAGGTCCTCAAAATATTCTGTCCACCTCTTCATTTGCTCTTGTATATTGCTGAGCAGTTTTCCATTCTTGTCTTTTATGAGGCAACTTGTTTGCTTGTATTTCCCTGTCAGCTTCTTTGTGCTGTTATATAGTTCTCTCATATTTCCTTTGGCTGCAGCATCTTCTGCCTCTCTTGCCAACTCCTCAATATACTTCCTTTTGTCTCTTTTGATACTTCTTTTAACTTCTTTGTTTGTTTCTGTGTACACTTCTTGAGCCTTTGCTTTGGAACTTCTGCTTTTGCTTGTGTTTAAATCTGCTTTCTTGTTTTTTCTGTCTTTTATCTTATTGATGGTTTCTGTTGTTATCCATGCTTTTTGTTGTCGTTCCCTTTTCCCCAGTATTTCTTCACATGTCTCATTCCATACCGTTTTGATTTGCTGCCAATCGTCTTCTGTATTCTCTACATCTTCCAGCTGTTGGAGCACTTGGAATTTGTTGGATATTGTGGCCGAAAATTTGTCTCTTGTTTCTTGATTTCTGAGATGTCCTACATTAAATTGTTGTCTATAATTTTGCATTGTTGCATATCTCTTGAGTTTCATTTTTACTTTGGCTATCTATCAGAAGGTGGTGATCTGATGCCACATCTGCTCCTCTATATACCTTTACATCCTGCAATGATGATCTAAACTTCTTGTTTATGCATATATGATCAATCTGATTTTCTGTTCTATGGTCTGGTGATATCCATGTTGCCTTGTGAATTCTCTTATGTGGAAACATGCTTCCTCCTATAGCCAGTTGATTTGAAGCACAGAAGTTTGAGAATAGTTCCCCATTTTCATTCATTATTCCTAGCCCATGTTTTCCCATGACTTCTTCAAAGCCGGTGTTGACTGTACCTATCTTTGCTTTCATGTCACCCATCAAAATTGTGATGTCTCTTCTTTTTTACTTTTTCCATAATTTCCTGTAGTCTAGTATAAAATGCTTCTTTCACAGACTCTTCTTTGTCATTAGTTGGTGCATAACATTGGATGACATTTACATTTATTTTCTTTTTAGCTGTTTTAAAAGTAGCTGTTATTATTCTGGATCCAACGGCTTCCCATTCAATGAGGGCTTTCTGTGCTTCTTTAGATAACATAAGAGCTACCCCTTCACTGTGGTGTGAACTTTAGTCTTCATGTCCTGAGGACAGCACCAATTCAACTGTGATGAGTTTCTTCCTGTCTACCCCCTTCCACTTTGTTTCACACAGTCCCAGAACCTCGATTTTATATTCCCTCATCTCTGCTGCTACTTGTGCCACTTTCCCTTGTTCGTTTTATGTCCGAACATTCCAGGTGTTAAATCTGGAAGTTCTCCTAGAAGAAAGAAGGTTAGTCAGTAACACAGACTCCTTTCAGCTTTCTCTGTGTTGCTTCATACGCCTCCCTGCGAGAGGACCTTCCCCTGTCTTGGATGGCTGTTTTATTTTCTTTAATTGACTTGTCCATGTTTGTTGAAGTTTTTTGTGGTTTAAATTTTTTTTACAGGATGGGGTAACCGGCCCCATGCCCAACCCTCCTGTGACGATGAAACTCAGCTGTCCCTGAATTGTTAGATGATATGGTAGAACCCTCGAATAACATCGCAGCCCATGGATTTGTGTGTAACACAATAGTCAACGTGGGTTCCCCACGTTTTCTCATTAGTATGCACCATAGCAGAGTGGATTTTTCACCACGTTTTCTTATTAATATGTAGAAATTTATCATGCGAGGATCCAGGAGTTTCGGTTTGCCTTAGGGGAGATTAAGCCACACCTACTGCCAATCGCTAGAGCGATTTAAAGCAAGCATTTCTCCACACCTTTCCGGCCCCCGCCTAGTAGGGAGTTGCCAAAGCTTATCGGCAGAGCGGCTAACGATCAAAGGCAGTAGTGGTCCCAGAACGGACGATGTAGTTTCTCACGGTTAGGTAATACGGCAGCGTGAACCAGAGGAGAGCGCCGGAATCGCGGATGCAGCGAACGGAGATAGGGAAACCAGGGGCGGCATCTCTCTTTTAGTCAGGCGGCCAGAATCTCGATAGTCTCATGAATTCTTAAAAGGTGTGAAATTTTCACGTGTCCCCCGATCTTTCATCCCATTTAATATAAATTAAGACCTCTGAAAAATGCATTTATCATTCGTTTGCCAGAGATTTAAAGAAACACTAGCGTATAGTTGAATCCTGCTAGATTCCATCTGAATTGTTGGCTATATTGGAGTGAATTCGTTTCTGTGCTAAACGGTATAATATAATAGTTAAAGGGATCAGTGGTCTAGTGCTTTCATTTCACTGGATTGTGTGTTAATTTAAACTTATTAAATAAACCCATTTCAAAGTTCCAGCTGTAAATTTAATGATATACCTATTACATTATTTCCAAAGATAATAGATGCTGAAATGCTTAAATTAACTTTTTAAAGTCGCGAAGGAATTTATAACTAATTGATTAAGTTAAGTTCTATATATATATATGCGTTTTAACCATTAGACTCGCGAAGTGTTTTCTTAAATATACAATTGAATACGAGAGTGTACTTGTATATAATATTCCTAACGTTAAATTTATCGCGCATTAGAATGTTATTGGATTTTTGCAGTATGATTTCATGTCTTTCTATCTTTCATATAGAATGATCATACAACCTTTGCGTCCCAGCAAAAACATTTGATAGAGTCCTCCAGACTCGGTTACTAAAACCCTCCAGATATTTTGATGAACAGTTTAAATTTTAATCTTGTGGCGATCCTTTGTGGGGTCCAGCTAACTGAATTTACCAGAAAGAAAGCAAACCCAAGAACAATTTAACACATCATAAATTAAATTAAGATTTACTGGAGAAGAACATTGCCAGAGCTATATTTATATTATTTTCTGCTCTACTGCGAAAGAGAGTAGATATCTCCTGAACCCTGACTGTGCACATTCTCTTCACTGGACTTAAACCCCCGAAGAAAAACCTACTTTACAGGTCAGTCGTGTCATCACGCTTAAGAAGTTTTTCCACCATCAGCGACTAAATCCAAGAGACCACACCATTCTCACCCCTGTATTTGTGACCGTGCCATCCAATAGAACTTTTTTAATATAACGAAACAAAGAATACTTAAGCTTCACCTTTCAGCGATTTCGGGACACTTTGCAAACCGCATAAACCTGCTAAATCTGGGGCTGGAAACAGAAGAAAAAGACACTACCTATGTCGAGTGTTTAATTGCTGTTTTGTATTTTTCTATGGAGTACCAGATTTCACGATCGGTAAGTGTGTGTGAGAAAATGAGTGTTGGCCATCACGAGCGTGCATGAATGAAGGAGCATTATTTGCAACCATTTATAATTTGTTCACCTGATAAATTTGTTTATTGTATTGTTCTTCTTTAAGTGGGATTTCTTAACCTTGGTTATTTCCCCTCCCTTAAATCTGTTTAGTAGAGAGAAAACATTTTTGAGAACAATAGGACTTTTTCTACCACCTATACCTAGTATTGTAACACCTCGTTTCAGAGTACATTAATTTACCATTGGGTTAAATTATCTATTTGTCTGATAACCACCTGTCTTTTGGACTGGTTTTTTTTCCTTTGTCTATTTCAAGCGGGAAGGGCATTGTAGAGTGCTGAATTCACCAGATATATGTAGAGTGTCTATTTAGAGGTGTGTAACAGTACTCTACTGGATATGTTGATGTGGAGCTATAAAGTGTTGATGTGTCTTGGTAGTAGCACCACTCAACATGGAGGGTTATCGCCCTCGGACACCAAGGATGATGAGGCAAGATCTTGTACGCACCAGTCTTAATATAGTTATATTATTTGAGCGTTCGATTGATTCACGCACTGACGTGCACAATGCAGTGTGAGTTGCTTTGGACGCACGGGTAACCTAGTTTAGGGATTGTGACGTCATGTTTTGTATGGGGCAGTACGGACCATGTTGATGTCCGTGGAATATTTCTTGTATTCGTGGCAAGTTGGTGGAAGCCATTATTTCTATTGATATATATATTGGTCTTCATGTCGAAGCCAATAGTGGAAGTATCATGTAAGTGTCGCCCCATTTCACATTGAATGTTTATCGATTTTTTAATTGAAGTATCAGGCCGCTCCTAGTTATGGTCTAGCGGGAATCCATCGTAGTATGTCATTCCTAGAATGGACAAACGGAGTCGATTGCCTTGTTTGAATTACCGTAGAGGGAGGATACCTACGAGGAAACGAAGTTAATTGATTTTGTATGCTTCACATGTTTTAATATGCCGTTTCGCCAATGCCAAAGTCATGGCATGGATTTTGGGAGAGGTTAGTCAACAGAAGACTCTAACCTGATTGTATTGCCGTGTATGACTTTGTCTGGATTATATATATGCTACATAAGTATTGTATGAAGAAAGTCTGGGAATTTTACGGGTATGATATCAAAGATTGATCCTTGAACATGAATCCGTTTACCACGATAGACGTCCTTGGAAGAAGGTCAACGGACTTCATTGTAAATGTATATTAGCGGGTAACAGAAGTGATCCTCAGCTCACTTGGATAGAAGAGGACTTGATTGTTGAAGAATCTCCAAGAATTTAAGAGTATGATCAGCAACTTTAAAGTATGACATTTGCATCTGTAATCTGTAACCATGATCGTCTTGTGTGTTCCACTCCGTATGTGTCACGTTAAATAAAATATATGTACAGTCATCACAGACTTGTGTGCTGCCAGTAAGTGACCAGTTAAACACTACTTGTTGGAGTTCGTTTTGAAGAACATTTTCTGACATTTTTGTTCCTTTGCAACCATTCGCGTAATGAAGTTCTTTACCACTAGAATGAACGACCCAACAGTAAATGGTATGCCAGTGTGGTCTGGAAATAAATAATTTCACAGGAACGTACTCAATCCAAGTATCGGTTGAAAAGAAGATTTGAACTTTCAAGGCGACAACATCTCAAACTTGGAACCTAGTGTGATGATGAATCAGAATCAACTTACGGTTACCAAATGCTCAAGGTCATCAATCAACCTCCACGTCAAGTTTTACAGTGACTGACTGCCTTGGGATCACCTATTCGTCATTATTACGTGCGAGCTGTTGTTATATATACGCAGAGCGAAGTATTTTATCCTCAGACGTACATCCACGGAGACGAGGCACATTGTTTTTTTCCCGGCACACGCGAGATGAGTATAACGTGCTTTCGTTGTACATTTTATTACTTTTAGCTGTGCCTTCTATACTTATGTCCATCTTTACATTTTCCATGTTATATGTTATATGTTGTACATTCGTCGTGGGAGGTAGGGAGGTTGATCTGACGAACGAGATCCATCTCGAAGCCAATTCGGGCTCTTCGTCAGACGTTCTGTAGGGCTCAACTTGTAAGTTTCAATTGAGCGATAATTCCGGTCCAAGGCTAGAAACCTTGCCGAAGTTCCGATCGCTAATTGTTCCTTATAATAGTATCTGTTTAGCTGTTTCGTCAAGTTTTAATTGTTGTTTTTGTAGTTATTTTTACTCGTATTTAGTTTTATGATGAATTTTGTTTGTATTATGCGTCCGTCTCACCTTTCCTGTCGTTCAGTTTTTTACAAAACCTATGTTTTTTACACTGTGTTGTCAATTGTCCTGTTGAGTATCTGATCGTAGTTGTCATCGTAAATTTTTACGATATTCTATTTTAGTTACACATTTCTATTTTTGTTGATTTCTACGATTGTGTTCACTCGTCTTTGATTATCGTGTCTTGTCGGTAATGTTTCTATTGTCTTTCACGTTGTTGATTTCATGACATTTCATTACATAAATTACTATATTGATTATTGATATATTTCATAACTATATGATAACAAAAGATACCGTTCTAGGACAGGAACGAAGAACACTTGTTATAGTAACAAGGTTAATTAATTTACATTGATTAATTATCATTTTATAAATCAAGAGTATTGTGACTACTTATAAAGCATAATGTATTCACTAGATTATTTCATTAAGCAAGCAAAAGCTCTTCAGATGGCTCCTGATGAAGCAAAAGCATTTGCACTTGCAGAATATAAGAAAGCTCAAGAAATAGAAGCCGAACAGAGAAAGTTAGAAACTTTAAGACTAGAAAAACTTCAATTTGAGGCAGATCAAAAACGGATTGAGTCTGAGGAGAATGAGAAAAAAAATGAGATTAACTGCTGAGGAGAATGAGAAAAAAATGAGATTAACTGCTGAGGAGGATGAAAAGAAGAGGAAATTTATAGCTGAGGAAGAGGAGAAAAAAATGAGATTAGCCGCTGAATTAGAAGAGAAACGATTTCAGCGAGAGGCAGAACAGAAGCAAAGGGAGGCTAAAGAAAGACTTAAAATTGAGAAGTTAAACAAAAAGAAACAAAAATTGAAATGGAAGTTAAACAAAAGGAAAAACAAAAGGAAATGATAGAAAGAAGATTAATAGCTGAACAAAATACATTACGACTTCAGCTTGAGATGGAAGAGAATGATAAAAAAACGACAGCATGAACTAAAATTAGCAGAGTCAGAATATGAGAGACTTAGGTTAACTCAGGAAGCTAATTCTCAGAGAACTTTTGAAAGCCAAACTTCATCCAGACATGATCATTTTAAGGAAATTCACCTTAAATTACCTAAATTTAATCCCCCGTCGGATGACGTAATATTTTTCCTAGATAGATTTGAGGCCACTTGTAGGTCTTATAACGTGGATAAAACACTGTATTGCACATATTTATCCAGGTTACTTACTGGGGATGCTTTAGCAGTTTATCATACTACCAGTATTAATGAGAAGAATGATTATAATGCTCTTAGAGCCGCACTTCTGAAGAAATTTCAAATGACAGAAGATGAATACCGATTAAGATTTCGTACATTGCTACCGCAATCAAGCAGAAATTTCAGTGATTTTCTGTCACAAATACGACTAACCCTAGAAAGATGGATCGAATTATCCAAAATTGAAAAGTCGTATGAAGGTCTCTTCGATTTACTGATGCGCGATAAGGTACTATCGTCTGTAAATCCTACATTTCTCGCATTTTTACACGAACGGAAACCTTTATCAATGAAAGACTTAGAAGAACATGCAAAAAATTTCTGCACTGCTCACCCAACCATGGATCTAAGTAATGCACAGATTAAGAATGAATTGCCTGTTGCTTTTGCAGCACAACAAAACAATTTTTCACGAAATCGTTCCTTTAGTGCTGACAGGTATGTCAATAAGGGAAATAATTACAATTTTAACAATGATAACTTTTACAAAGGGAAGCAATTTCAACAATCTGCTCCATTTAATGTTTCTTGGAACCAAGCTCACAGATCGCGAGATTTTGGTAACAATAATTTTAAAAATAATCAAGGACATTATAATAAAAAAAACTGGAGATCAAGATCTCAGGGTCCGCAAAACAGACAAGGTTCTTGGAATAAAAATTTTAAAGAACATCATAACTTTAATTATACAAATTATCGGACTCATCCAAATTTTAACTCAAGCAGAAACGACAATTATGGCAATTTTAATGCAAATAATCAAAATCGATCGCGTCGTAGAGATAGATCGTCGAGTAATACGGGTAGACATTCTAATGTCTCTTTAATTGATACACAGGCTAACATTGAACAGGGTAAAGTAGCTGAAACTCACAATGCTATGTCTTGTTCTCTTGATTGTACCCAGGTGAAAGACTGTCCAGAATGCTCGACTCTTTTCCAGCCTAAGGCGATCACGACGCTGCGTTGCGGACATACCTTGCCTAGTCTACCTGTAGTCTGTACGGCCACTGCTGCGTCAGTACACCAGGGACAGGGCTCTCTTAAGTTTAACAAGGGATTTGTCAACAACATTTCATGCTCTCTCCTATTTGACTCAGGTTGTAGTACTGTGGGCGTCCGGACTTCGCTGATCAACCCAAGTTGTGCCACGGGCAGGGTTGTCAAGTGTGTGACTTTTGGTGGCACCGTTGAAACATTTCCCACTGCTATTATTGACCTTAATACACCATTTTTTTCAGGAAAGATCCAGGCATGTCTCCTTCCGAATCCAATTTGTGATGTAATACTTGGTCGCATACATGGTATTAAAGAGTGTACACCACAGCAAATTGCTGAATGGGAAGAGCGACATATTCAAACTGCAAATGCAGTAGTGACTAGAGCGCAAGCTACTAATATGTCGCATGATACACCTATTGAACCTACAGTTCATACCACTTGTGATGATGATGCTCCTATTTCACGGGAGTTGTTTGCAACATTGCAAAAGAATGATGATTCATTAAAAAAAAAATTTTCAGTATGTGAACAAAAAGAATACCAGCAACAAACTTGCAAAATCTAGACATGACTTTATACTTAAAAATGGGATTTTGGTTAGAGTAATACGGGAAAAGGATTCATCCTTATGTTATCAGATCTTAGTCCCATCCTCTATGAGATCTCGTATATTACGACATGCGCATGACTCGCAATGTGCGGGCCATATGGGTTTTTCGCGTACCAAATCCAGAGTGCTTTCGGCATTCTACTGGCCAGGCGTCCATAGGGACATCACTCTCTATTGTCGGTCCTGTTTGATATGTCAGGAAGTTAAGGTACGGGGTCCATTTCATGCGGCTCCTATTCAAGCTGCGGACATCCCGATTAGACCATTTGATAAAATGGCTATAGACATTATTGGTCCGATGCTTCCATCTGCTAGAGGGCATACGCATATTCTTACGTGCATTGATATGTGCACTCGTTGGCCTGAGGCCATCCCTCTCAAGAACACTTCATCTGCCAGTGTAGCAGAGGCATTGATGTTAATCTCTTCTCACGCATTGGTTTTCCACGGAAAATCTTGTCGGATCATGGGGTTCAGTTCATTTCTGAATCCATGTCTCAAGTTATGAAGACATTAGGTATAGACAGATCTCTTAGTTCTATTTATCATCCGATGTCAAATGGGTTAATTGAGCGTCTCAATAGGACACTCAAGCAGTTGTTGGGTAAGATGACCCAAGACCATCCCCAAGACTGGGATCGGGTCATACCCGCTGCTCTGTTCGCGTATCGCGAAGTACAAAATCAAGCCACGGGGTTTTCTCCATTCCAGCTAGTTTTTGGCATGCAACCACGCGGTCCGATGTCGTTAATCCACGACTTATTGGTTGACGAGAATATTGAAGAGGAAACTCAATCCTCTTATGAGTATGTGATCTCTCTGAGAAAGAGAATCATAGATGCTTGTAGACTAGCTACTGCATCATCCGAACAAGCCAAAGAAAAAGCTCGTCTATTTGCAAACAAGTATAGACGTCTTCGCCAGCTTATTCCTGGTGACGAAGCTTTTGTATTACTCCCTGCGCATAACAATCGTCTTTTAATTACCTGGAGAGGTCCTTTCAGGATCATCTCAAGAATATCCGATGTCGACTACATCGTTGATGTTAATGGTAAACATAAAACCTTCCACATTAACATGTTGAAGGAGTATTACTCACGTCCTGATTATCTACAGTCAGTGTTCCAGGCAACTGACGATCCTACACCTCCTATTCAACACTATTCTAGTTTGTCAGTCATCCAAGAAGAAGAATCTTCTTTCGATGATGTACAACTACCAATACCAGTTGTACCACTCCATTCCACTGAGAAATGGAATGATGTTACAATCTCATCTACTCTTTCGGCTGATCAACGTCAGCAAGTCTCTAATATTCTACACTCGTATGAGGATGTCCTCACTGACATCCCAGGTCATACGTCAGTCATCCAACATGACATTATTCTGACTGACGATACGCCTATTCGAGTTCGCCCATATCCTATCCCTTTACACTTTCGTGATAAGGTTGATAAGGAATTGGATGAGATGCTTCAATTAAATATAATTGAACCATCTTCATCACCATATTCTTCTTCTATGGTAATCATTAGGAAGAAGGACAACAATATACGTCTTTGCGTAGATTACAGGAAATTAAACAAAGTTACAAAATTCGATGCGGAACCGTTACCTCTTTTAGACGACTTATTGGAGAAATTATCTCATGCCACATTCTTTTCGAAATTTGACCTTTCAAAGGGCTATTGGCAAGTGCCACTCACTCCTAAAGCAAAGCCATTCACCGCTTTCGACGCCACGGGGTCTTTTTCAATGGAATTTTATGCCATTCGGATTAATGAATGCGCCAGCTACCTTTGTACGCATGATGCGCCGCATATTGTCTCATCGTCCCGATGTCATTACTTATATAGATGACATCTGTCTTTTCAGTGACTCTTGGGATGAACATATTCATGGATTAAAAGCTTTACTTTCTACCTTACGGGATTATAACTTAACAGCGAAACCTTCAAAGGCTTTTGTCGGTTTTCATGACATCTCATTTCTGGGTCACCGCATAGGTCATGGTTTCATGTATACAGAAGACAGTAACGTCTCTAAAATTTTAAACATCTCGGCACCTAAGACAAAAAAAACAAGTTAGATCTCTTTTAGGACTAATACAGTTCTATTCAAAATTCATCCCTCATTTGTCTACTATAACTGCACCTTTTTCGTCTCTACTGAAGAAAGGCACATCTAATGTAATAAAGTGGTCGCAGGATCACCAAACGGCGTTAGACTATATAAAACGATTTTTTTCAAATGAACCTTTTTTGAGGTTGCCTAACAAAAATCTCACTTTCATTCTTCGCAGTGATGCATCTTCTTACGCTATTGCTGCAGTTTTGATGCAGGAATATAACGGCACCTTATTTCCGGTGATGTACGTGTCCAGAAAACTTACGGAGAGCGAACTCAAATACTCCGTTCTGGATAAAGAGCTCCTCGCATTAGTGTGGGCAATCACAAAACTGGAACGTTACCTCCTCGGCTCACACTTTGTGGTGGAATCTGACCAAAAAGCTCTTACCGCACTGAACACGAAGAACGTTAAATCATCGAAGTCAGCGCGTTACGCTATAGCGCTTCAACCATTCAATTTTGAAATACGAGCTATTCCTGGAGTGAAGAATGTGTTCGCAGACTGTTTGTCGAGATGCCCAAGCGAACTTGTCGAAACTAAACCACTTCCAGATGTTGAAACATCCTTACCGATAACATGAATAACTTTGTACATTATCATTGATAGTACATCTATAAAGACTGGTTATATAACTGAAGTATTCGTATAAGTATAACTTTCATGATATACTTACTTATAGATTATAACATTACTTCTTGTGTAGTAACGTTTTATTAGAACGGGAACAGTGGTATTAGAGTAACATTTTATTAGTACGGGAACATTGGTACTACAGTAACTTTTTATTAGTATGTAAACATTGTTAAGAGCGACAAATATACATTTGTTATTCCTATGGAACATATTACATTACATATCGTGTTCGAGAATATATTTTATCGTGTATGGAACATTGAGAACATCGTCTCGTCGATTACTAACTAGTTGTAACTGAACATTGACATATTGATAGTGATATTGGAATTACTTAGAATATATTAGTAACTGGTTATTTGTTAGTAATTAAGAAATATATAAATTAGAATAATTCAATTTAATCTATTTAATTGATTATGGATCACACACATACTAACTTTCTTAGTTGTCACGTAATACCTGCATTCACGGGTCTTAGTTATGATATCTCACTGTTAGATCACTAGTCAACCGTACTAGTGTTAGAAAACATTAAGGGTGTTGATTCTTAAAGTGTTTAATTTTGCATTGCTTCATTTTTGCACATTGTATTTTCAATTTTCTGTTTTATTGATTCTCTTGTCATTGATTATCATCAGTGTTGCTGTTCATTTTCATTTTTGAAAATCATATGTTTCAAATTTTTTTTTTTTGAAAACTTAGTTGAATTTTATTATCATCTTTTTTTTATGGTTTTTTTTTCATTTTTTCATTTTCAACTTGTTTTTTACTTCGAATATTACCACATCGTTCCAAAGTAGGTCGATTGTGGATGTGTGCTTTAATGCATACTATCATTTAGTTATATTGATTTCGTTTAATATTCTTTTCTTAATATGGTATAACTTTATGCATTTCATATATCTTGTGGTAGTTTTGACTCACCTCTCTCGGGTACTAAGTTCAAAAAAATTAATAGAATTAATTTTTTTAAGGGGAGGTAATAAGGGAGCTGTTACGTACATTTATTACCTAAGGGGGTAGTCTTCGGTCCTGCCAAATGTACGCACCAGTCTTAATATAGTTATATTATTTGTGCGTTCGATTGATTCACGCACTGACGTGCACAATGCAGTGTGAGTTGCTTTGGACGCACGGGTAACCTAGTTTAGGGATTGTGACGTCATGTTTTGTATGGGGCAGTACGGACCATGTTGATGTCCGTGGAATATTTCTTGTATTCGTGGCAAGTTGGTGGAAGCCATTATTTCTATTGATATATATATTGGTCTTCATGTCGAAGCCAATAGTGGAAGTATCATGTAAGTGTCGCCCCATTTCACATTGAATGTTTATCGATTTTTAATTGAAGTATCAGGCCGCTCCTAGTTATGGTCTAGCGGGAATCCATCGTAGTATGTCATTCCTAGAATGGACAAACGGAGTCGATTGCCTTGTTTGAATTACCGTAGAGGGAGGATACCTACGAGGAAACGAAGTTAATTGATTTTGTATGCTTCACATGTTTTAATATGCCGTTTCGCCAATGCCAAAGTCATGGCATGGATTTTGGGAGAGGTTAGTCAACAGAAGACTCTAACCTGATTGTATTGCCGTGTATGACTTTGTCTGGATTATATATATGCTACATAAGTATTGTATGAAGAAAGTCTGGGAATTTTACGGGTATGATATCAAAGATTGATCCTTGAACATGAATCCGTTTACCACGATAGACGTCCTTGGAAGAAGGTCAACGGACTTCATTGTAAATGTATATTAGCGGGTAACAGAAGTGATCCTCAGCTCACTTGGATAGAAGAGGACTTGATTGTTGAAGAATCTCCAAGAATTTAAGAGTATGATCAGCAACTTTAAAGTATGACATTTGCATCTGTAATCTGTAACCATGATCGTCTTGTCTGTTCCACTCCGTATGTGTCACGTTAAATAAAATATATGTACAGTCATCACAGACTTGTGTGCTGCCAGTAAGTGACCAGTTAAACACTACTTGTTGGAGTTCGTTTTGAAGAACATTTTCTGACATTTTTGTTCCTTTGCAACCATTCGCGTAATGAAGTTCTTTACCACTAGAGTGAACGACCCCATCAGGAATTAAATCACATAAATCACATAGGCCTCCAGGCACTTTGAATAGCATAGAGATATATCATCTCAAAAAAGGAACAACAATGATGAGGACTCTTTCCTGAATAATATAAGCGAAGACGCCAGCACAAAGCTACGTCTCGCTTCGCCAGCAATTCTGCCCAGTCTCTCCATGTCGGGGCGGAACCCGTGCAAAAACGATCAAGATCAGACATGCGCAGACAAGCGCGACTCGAACGGTGTTCAGCCAACTTACGAACCAAAGAATATTCTGGAGAACAATCGTACAGATTCGAACCTAATAAGGAAATGAATCTTGAAACATTGCGATTGCCAACTGTTTCTAAGAACTGACGACCTGAGCGCTCCGTATATGGACATGACTCAAAATCGTTCGCACAAACTATCGGCGACTATCGTCACAAGATTAGACAACAGTAGAAATAAAAAAGTGACTACAATACATGAGTTATTTCCCATGCATTAGAAAATAAATACATAGTCGAAAAAACGTTGCAACAATCATCGCAACAGGCATAGTGGATAACTCCTATTCAACCCCCCCCCCCTCCACCTTGGTATTTGTATTTTCTGTACTATGATTTCTGCCTGTAACTTGATAAATGTTTTGATTGTGATTTAAATGATAAATAAACATCATAAAACTTTAGTACTGTGTTGGAAGACCCAAGCCAAAATTACCCATATTTGTTAACCATTGTTTGTATTCACGTAGCGTCCGTGTGTTTGCAGCACCAAATTGGTGTGAGCGCTGGTGTGTTTGGAAACTGGCAAATAATTGTTTAGCCAAGAGAGTTGTAGGAGTCTATCAATAAAATAATATTGTCGTAAGATAGGCAAAATCGGTGCACTACCCGATTTTCTTAGACTGTCCTTACTCTTCCAGCACCTTTGTGAATCTACTACCTATTTCTAAACCCTTATTACCACTGAGCCTTCACCATCATTCTTCACTCTAACGGGACCACTATTTCTAAGACCTATCTCAAATATAAATTTACGACACCTCCTTAGTCGCTTTCTACGACATGCTTGGCAGGGAACAGTGTTATTATTCTTTGCTCCTCTTTCGGGCCCCGGTAACACACAGGTGTTCATGTTTTAGAGCCATACAATAAAACTGACTTGACATTTCAGTAGAAGATTCTTAGTTTTTATGCTTGAAATTATTTCGTTAGATTTCC
>JAMPIV010009339.1:275000-410000 GCA_024509875.1 Oreohelix idahoensis | reverse complement strand
TGACTTTATGAATGCGCCCCTGAGAGATAACCCTCAGCTGACTTTATGAATGCGTCCCTGAGAGATAGCCCTCAACTGACTTTATGAATGCGCCCCTGAGAGATAGCCCTCAACTGACTTTATGAATGCGCCCCTGAGAGATAGCCCTCAACTGACTTTATGAATGCGCCCCTGAGAGATAGCCCTCAACTGACTTTATGAATGCGCCCCTGAGAGATAGCCCACAACTGACTATAAATGCGCCCCTGAGAGATAGCCCTCAACTGACTTTATGAATGCGCCCCTGAGAGATAGCCCTCAACTGACTTTATGAATGCGCCCCTGAGAGATAGCCCACAACTGACTTTATGAATGCGCCCCTGAGAGATAGCCCACAACTGACTTTATGAATGCGCCCCTGAGAGATAGCCCACAACTGACTATAAATGCGCCCCTGAGAGATAGCCCTCAACTGCTTTTGTTCCTGGTGTTCCTTTCGGATTGTGCTTTTCTCTTCTGCTCGTTTTGAGAGCTTGTTTTCGCCCAGTCTGAGGTGGCGCCTTAGGGAGGATCGTCACGTGATGCAATCAGCAACTTCATCTTCCCAGGTTGCTGGATTTATGTTAAGTGCCTTTTGCACGCACCTTCCTTTGGCCCAATGACATGTCATTGCGAGGCTGGGGAACCTGTGGACTTTCCTTCCAACCCGGTCAGGAGCTTCGCTCCTTCTCATCCACAGAGGGTTTATCTCAGGAGCCGTTCAGGTTATTCAGTCAAAATCCCGGTCGATGACACTTCTTGAAATGCCCAAGCCCGTGCTTGAACCTTCAACACCTGATCGCCTGCGCAACGTGGTAACCATTACACCGGCGCGTCTCCATGCACGCACCTTTAAACCTAAGCTGCGGTCGCTCGGCTGTTCTTTTGCCACCTGCCAGTTGTCCTTGGAAAATATATTTCGGGATGCAACCATATTCAATGAGCGAACATGACCAAGCCAGCGCAGTCTGCGTAGACTACATAACCTACACAAGTTATTACTTACTGATTTGCCGTCAAGAGTTGTGGGGAGCTGTGTTACGGTATATGATATTAACGCCGTCTGCTAAAGGTTACCAGACGTGCAATTGTAAAAGGTTAAGGCATTTAATATATTGCGATAGAGGTTTCAATTTTGAACGCTTTAGACACGATCGATTATGACGTGTATAGCGTTGTTTAGGACACAGTCGGTAACTAAGAAACGCTACCCTTTTCACATTGACCGTCAAGCTGTTAAGACGCGTCTGACTCTCCTTCCAATGTTGGGCATGGTATTGCCATACAGATATATTTTATGTAAGTACGGACATGGGTCAGTCCATTGCTATTACGAAGATTTGAAATGACTAAAGGTCAGTACGAAAGTGAAAATTAAGGAAGGATGAATTACAGTTCATAGTATTTGATTTTGCCAGACTCATAGACTCACTGTCGGCCGTTGGAAAACCCCAACCGCGCGTGCATACAGCTATGACAATCTGCATACAGTAATTTGATTATTGGACAAGGACTGATAGGATATCTACATATCTATGCCATATATTTTCAAGTTATAATATGTACCTTTGTGATCAACATGCATGAATCGTTTTTGACGTGTAAACTGTATTAAATGTTGGTGGACTCAATGGAACCGACTTGTCACATCAATCGTATTCCAAGTCATTCAATTATTGTTCAGAATCTTCCACCCCTGCATTCGCGTAATCTTACATAGAAGGCACGATACACGATCACTCAAGAATATCAAGAAGATAAAACAATGGCCAGACATTTATAACTGTTTTTATTAATATCACATGGAACATTATTCAGAGCTAACCAAACCACGCCTTGCAACAGACCACTTCCACTTGCAACAGTGGTGTCCGGTGTCTGGGGATCGACAAAAAAAAAAAAAATTTCTGAATGACTTTCGAATGAAATGTTTACGATCAAGTTACGATCACATGATGTGCTGAATTATGACCTATGACGCAGTACTCAGTCTAATGCCTAACAACGCGACGTCACTGAAATTCGTGTAGGTGAAACTATCGGAGAAAAACTGAAGTCGTTCTTTTAAGCCTAACCAAGGGAAAAATAAGTCATTTGAAGCAGACACAAGAAATGGACTACAGGAGCAGGCAGTCAAGGGCATTAGCCTAGCTGTTGACGACCTATAGCACTGACCGAAGCAACGGGAAAGATAAGTCTAGCTGTTTAAATTGTCGTCATTGCAAAACCGTAATACTGAGTCCATTTCGCTTTGATTAGGCATGTCTATGTATTTTCATGTATATATGTTAAATTTGTTTTCCATCGTATGTATTTGTTGTTAATTCGTGGGCCGGTTGGAGAGGGAACTGAAATCTCTGGGAATGTCGCGAACAGCTGACCACCTAGATTTCAGTCGTTCTTAGGGAACTTAAACGATTGCATTTTTGGAAGCCCATTGAGGTTGCCATTGGACAGTCTGTCCAAATCTGCTACCGTTTGACAATTTGCGTTAGCTGTACTGTCCCGTAGATAATTGGTGTATTTTATTCGTATTTAGTTAATAATTTTGTTCAGTTCTGTACCATGTTCGTTACTATTTCGTCCATTCTCCTCTGACTATCATTTATTTTATGATTATTAAATTTTCGTCCGTTATGAGTCCTGTGACGTCATCATTTTTCGCAGTCATTTTTTTTGTGTGTACCTTGAATATTCAGTTGACCTCAGGTCAGACCTTGACCCTTCATTTGGTCTGTGACATTTCCGCTTATTTTATTTAGTTCATAAATTCATTTTTAATTGTGAAAATGTCTTGTTTGCGTCTTGACATTGTTTGTACCCTTTAGTTGCATCATTGCTTGTCTGTCCTCATAATATATATTAATATTACATTAATAATATGATAATTATATGCAATAATACACTTGTAATTTAATTTAATTAATTTTTTTTTGATAATTAAGATTAATATGGGACATTGCATAATTATGCAGTGATAGTCCAAGAAAGTAGCACTACAATTTATCATAGATGCCTAGGGCATAATAATATAATATATATATTGACAACATAAATAATCTTATAGCTACCTTTGAGGTAATAGACCCATTGTATATTATTTAATATACTTTTCTGGTACTAAGAGAGTGACTTAGTACATTGAACAATATAATTACTAGGAATTATACCCAACATTATTGGATATTGAGGTTAATTGGGTGATATAATTACATTATATTTAACAGATATCATAACTATTTATGATATAGTATTATTTAGATACAATATTGTTACAAAATATTGTCTATTAGGTGAACTTAAACATTAAGTTCAATACTATTGTGATTACTTATATTGAATATTTCTAAGGTGAGTAAGTATAATAATTACTCTGAAGCTACTATTGACTATTTTAATCAGTAATTATCAATAATTACTACAGATAAAAGTCAAAATGCTTACTATAGACCATTTCGTTAAAATTGGCCGTGATTATGGCTACAAATCTCATGACAAGATGGCAATAGACATTATTGGTCCATTGCTACCATCGGCCAGAGGACATAGATTCGTCCTTACGTGCATTGATTTGTGCACACGATGGCCGGAAGCTATCCCATTAAAGACCACCACTACCACAGATGTAGCTGATGCACTACATCTCATCTTTTCTAGAATAGGGTTTCCTAGAAAACTTTTATCAGACCATGGGTCACAGTTTATATCTGACACCATGAAGGAAGTCATGAAAACTTGGGACATTGATAGAAATTTAAGTAGTATTTATCATCCGATGAGTAATGGTGCGGTTGAAAGACTTAACCGTACACTTAAACAACTACTACATAAGGTTACTGCTAAGCACCCTCATGACTGGGACAGAGCACTCCCAGCTGTTCTATTTGCTTATCGGGAGGTACCGCATGAACAAACTGGCTTCTCTCCCTTTGAATTAGTTTTTGGTGCTCCCCCAAGAGGTCCTATGGGACTAATAAAAAACTTATTAATTGACGACGAGATGACTCAGGACACTCAGTCATCTTACGAGTACGTAATTAATCTTCGGAAGAACATTATTGAGTCTTGCCAGTTGGCAACAGCTTCTTCTGAGGCTGCAAAAGCTAAGGCTCGATCTCTACAAAATAAGTCTCGACGATTACGCCAATTATTCCCAGGCGACGAGGCTTATGTGTTACTTCCTCACAATAACAATAAATTATTGATATCTTGGAATGGTCCTTACAAAGTCATTGATAAAATTTCCGACGTCGATTACGTCTTAGATATCAAGGGACACAAAAAGATATTTCATATTAACATGCTCAAGCAATTTCATACACGTCCTGAACACTTACAGTCAATTTTTCATGAACTAGATGACAACACAGTATCCACTTGTCATTATACTAACTTATCTGTCATCCAGGAAGAAGAATCTTCTTTTCCTGAGGTACAGTTACCGTTACCTGTACCAGAAGTTCAACCTACTGAATCTTGGCGGGATGTAACCATCTCTTCAACGGTTACACCGCAACAGCGTCTACAGATTGCTAATCTATTACAATCTTATCCAGATGTGTTGACCGACGTTCCGGGTCGCACATCGGCTATCAGTCATGACATTACTCTCAATGACGATACACCTATTCGTGTACATCCCTATTCTGTTCCTTTACATTTCCTTGCTAAAACTACTAAAGAACTTGAACAGATGTTGTCTCTGGGAATCATTGAGACTAGTAATTCGCCATTCTCTTCTCCATTAGTGATTGTCCGGAAGAAGGACAATAACATTAGACTATGTGTTGATTATAGAAAATTAAATGCTAAGACTATAGTTGACAGCGAACCACATCCACTTATCGACGACTTACTACCACGTCTATCCAACGCAACTATATTTAGTAAGATAGACTTAACTAAAGGTTATTGGCAGATACCACTGACCGAAAAGGCTAAGTACTACACCGCATTTTCCACGCCACAAGGTCTATACCAGTGGAATGTGATGCCTTTTGGGCTTGTTAATGCGCCAGCTACCTTCATTCGCCTGATGCGACAAATTTTATCAGGTAGACCAGACGTTATTACATATATTGACGACATATGCTTGTTTAGTTCGTCGTTTGAGGAACATGTTTCGGGACTTAGACATGTTTTTGACACTCTAAGGAATTATCATCTAACTGCTAAACCTACAAAGGTGCAAATCGCGTGTAATGAGATAACCTTTTTGGGACATATCATTGGATCGGGATATATCCGAACGTTACCTAGTACAGTCTCCAAAATTCTAAACATAGCAGTTCCTCAGACGAAGAAACAGGTCAGGAGTTTGTTAGGACTTGTTCAATATTACAGTAGATTCATACCAAACTTGTCATCCATCACGGCTGTATTGTCTTCATTGTTAAAAAAAGATATGCCGGTGAAGGTGACATGGACTGGTACATGCAATGAAACTTTCAACAAAATTATAAATTTGTTCTCACATGAACCAATTTTAAGACTTCCCGATGCTTCCAAAAGATTTTTCTTACGAACAGATGCTAGTAACTACGGCATTGGTGCATGCCTGCTCCAGAACCATGACGGCATTCTACATCCCACCTTATATATATATCAAGAAAGCTGAAGCCGGCTGAAACAAAATACTCAACAGTTGACAAGGAACTTTTATCGGTGATCTGGGCAATAACGAAGCTTGAAAAGTTTCTCCTCGGTGCCCCCTTTACCATACAGACGGACCAACGTGCGGTCGCATCCTTGCGTCGATCCAACCACAAAAGCCAAAAACTTGCCAGATATTCAATCATCCTACAGCCATTCGAGTTCTCCATTGAACACATACCTGGCACTGAAAATTGTGTGGCAGATGCGTTGTCACGTAATCCTATTGACGACGAATAATCAACATTGACACTCTTAAACTACATCAATCAGAACTACATTGGATTGAACGAAGTATCAACTATAAAGGAACTAACCTTGCCTTCAATTCAAACTTTATAAACACTATATGCATCACAGAATTGAACGACAAGACAATCAAGGTATATATACTTACATTCGAACTTCGTATAATATCCATACACGATATACGAATATCATTGAACAATCATGGAATAATATCTGACGACAAGTTAATAATTTTTTTTTAATGTACCTATACATTATTTAGTTAGTTAAATTAGATAGTTATTATTCACTAACACTTAACACACACAATTAAGTTAAAACTTATATTCGAATTTCTTTCTATTTCTTCTCACTTAGTTTGTCTTTTCTTCTCTCATAACATCGCATTACATTAGAACCTTAATAATTTAACTCTTAGTTTAATTAATTAATTTAATTTTAATTAGTCAAATTAATTCCTATATGACATACTAATACGACAGACCTTACTTTAATTTAATTTTATCATTCACTATTAACATTGGACATTTATTTAGTTGATATAATGACATGTATAATATTGATATATAATGTGATTTATGATTAGATGACTATGACAAATAGTTAGTTGACACGACCGCAACACGGTTCTACTCAGAACATCGTCGGCCATATGTCACAATTGTGTTAAATTTTTTTGAAAAATTGTTAAGTCGGATAGATATTGAAAAAAAATCTATCGATTTTTTTTTCCCCGGTGTACAGGGAATTGTTACGGTATATGATATTAACGCCGTCTGCTAAAGGTTACCAGACGTGCAATTGTAAAAGGTTAAGGCATTTAATATATTGCGATAGAGGTTTCAATTTTGAACGCTTTAGACACGATCGATTATGACGTGTATAGCGTTGTTTAGGACACAGTCGGTAACTAAGAAACGCTACCCTTTCACATTGACCGTCAAGCTGTTAAGACGCGTCTGACTCTCCTTCCAATGTTGGGCATGGTATTGCCATACAGATATATTTTATGTAAGTACGGACATGGGTCAGTCCATTGCTATTACGAAGATTTGAAATGACTAAAGGTCAGTACGAAAGTGAAAATTAAGGAAGGATGAATTACAGTTCATAGTATTTGATTTTGCCAGACTCATAGACTCACTGTCGGCCGTTGGAAAACCCCAACCGCGCGTGCATACAGCTATGACAATCTGCATACAGTAATTTGATTATTGGACAAGGACTGATAGGATATCTACATATCTATGCCATATATTTTCAAGTTATAATATGTACCTTTGTGATCAACATGCATGAATCGTTTTGACGTGTAAACTGTATTAAATGTTGGTGGACTCAATGGAACCGACTTGTCACATCAATCGTATTCCAAGTCATTCAATTATTGTTCAGAATCTTCCACCCCTGCATTCGCGTAATCTTACATAGAAGGCACGATACACGATCACTCAAGAATATCAAGAAGATAAAACAATGGCCAGACATTTATAACTGTTTTATTAATATCACATGGAACATTATTCAGAGCTAACCAAACCACGCCTTGCAACAGACCACTTCCACTTGCAACAAGCTGCCAAGTTTTCGTTCTCGAGCCAAGTGTCTAGCAGCGGCTGGTGTGAGCGCGTCTTAATGTAGGATTTCCGTTACACAAGTTGTTAAATTGTTTTTATGATTAATCATCATTTTTTAATATCAACAGTCTCCAAAATATGAAGCACATTTCAAGCAAAATGATTATAACAGTTGACATGAACTTATTATTTACATAAATATGAAATTATATTAAAGTTATTGGCTGCTCCACGTTTCTCTTACTCTTTTAAATGTGACATTTCCTTGATGTTCCTTAACAACAGTTTTAGTACCAGTTTTAAACTTGACAGGGTCAGACGATGATTCACTTTTATGTTATAGTCAGTATGAATCAATTATTACCCTTTGGCTCCCCAAGGAGCATAGGCCTTCAACAAACACATGCCAAGTCCTCCTGTCACGTGCCATCAACTCAAGTTCTTTCCGTGTTTTAGTCAACATTTTCACTTGAGTCTCTAGCTCTCTTCTCCATGTGTTTCTTGGTCTATCCCTACCTCTCTTACCCTGGGGGTTCCAGGACTGCTTTGTTGTGTGCTGAGTTTCCTCCGTCTACCCCCTTCCACCTTCCTTCGCACAGTCCCAGGACACCGATCCTGCAGTCCCACATTTCTGCTGCCACCTGTACCCTTCTTTCCTTGTTCGTTCAATGTTCGAACATTCCAGGTACCAAATATGTAGGTTCTCCTAGAAGAAAGAAGCAACACAGACTCCTTTCAGCTTTCTCTATGTTGCTTAATTCGTCTCGCTGTCAGAGAACCTTCTCCTGTCTTAATTGGCAAAGTTTTATTTTCCTGAGTTGACCTGCCCATAATTTGTTGAAGTTTTTGTGGTTTAACATTTTTTTAACACGATGGGGGGAAACCAGCTCCATGCCCAACCCACCTTAGTTTTTTTTACGACGATTGCTTGGTAGGAAACAGTGTTACCATTCTTTGCTCCACTTTCGGGCCTGTGTAACACACGGGTGATAATCAGTATGGTAAACATTTTTATCAGCTGGATAGCTCGGCTGACAGCCTATATACCAAGTGGCCAGGGGTACGGATTCCTTTCACGATATACTTAAAAAAAAATATTTTTTTCCACTCCTTTAAACTTTGCTTACATTTTATGAGATAAAACTCTGCTTCAATCTCTTGTCTGAAATGGTCACAAGTTATCTCTTTTAAAAAAATTTAAATTTTGCTTAGTTTTGGCGAGGCGTGTCCTGTTCAACCTAGACGGTTATATTAGGGCGCAGACCTTTAGGTCTGATAATGCATGTTGATCTCATTTTCATAGAAGCCCAATGACAATCCGGACACACCCAGCAGGTGGGCGACATCGGTCAGGCCGAAGACCGCTGGTAAAGATATTTTATCTTTTTTCACGTGTGGTGCCTCCTTTCTACAGATCTAGATAAGCTTCGCATCGCGCAATGTCCTGCCCAAAAGGTGGGGGGGGGGGGGGGGGGGGGGGGGGGGGGTGGTCTTTCTTAATGTACTTTTGCACCCATGTGTTACTGAGGCCCAAAAAGGGCGAAAAGAATAGTAACACTGAAACCTACCAAGCACTTCGTAGAAGTCGACAAAACAAGGGTAGGGCATAGGGCGGGCTGGTTTTATGTATGAACGCTCACGGACGCTGTTTTTAATGATACTTTACTTCATAATTATCAATGACAATTTTTTAGTGCTCTGTCGTTGTGGTGTATTTCTTTTACACATACTATTACATATTAAAGCCACGTATTTTAAGTTAAAAAAAAAAAAGTAAGGTTCTTGTGACTGACTTTGTATAATATGAATTAAAAACCTACCCACCACAAAAATATTTATAGAATGTGTGATTCCCATATACACACATTGAGATTCTCGCCGGTGCTACGGACTTCCTTGTTTGATCTAAGGGAGAAGATCGGAGCACCGGGGGAAGTTGTCCGTGTGCAATGGAGATAGTCCTTAAAACAAAAACCAAATCAACATGAATTCTGCTTAAAATAGCACATGTTTCTATTACGTTAAATATAGCATATTTGCTATACTGCCTAACGTATAATATTCTCTATTTTATTTAACATAATATATCGTCTACTATTCTGATGAATATTTGTCACATAATTTTTGGGTCGCTCTCTTGTCCATTACGGCCGTATTCTGTGCCAGTTGTTTTACTGACTATTACATACTTTTCAGTGGTCGGCACTCTTTTCTTTCTTTTCATGTAGTAGATATTTGATATGGTCAAATCATTTGACACTCCTTTTTGGTGATAATTCATCACATTCGCTCTGCGTTTCACAGCTTTGCGGAGATTAATGCAAGTAAAACCCATATTGGCGGGCTCAGTTTTCGCGTAGTTTTGTTAGCTCGAGTCTAGGTATAAATAAATAAATAAATAAATAAATAAATAAATAAATAAATAAATAAATAAATAAATAAATATATATATATATATATATATATATATATATATATATATATATATATATATATATATATATATATATATATATATATATATATATATATATATATAATATTCTGGCTCATACGTTTGCTTTCATACATATAAAACTGAAGCGACTATGATTGTTTAGTTTTAAAACAACATGTAACAATTTTAATAACGAATTAGTCTTTAACAGTTAAAATAAATATTGAAAGATTGGTGAAATCTAGATAAAAAAGTTTTCGTCACGGAGACGTAGGTGAGGATTTATCAAAAGTCTGTTGCTTTTGCCTGTTGTAGAAAAAACTTAACTCTAGCTGAATCCTGCAGCTGTGGTTCATCAATTATATAATGACGAAAGCCTTCTCCACACTCTCACTGTAGGCTGTTAGGGTGGATATTTTTCTCACACTAGCGGCGTTAGTACCACAAATCGTCTGATGGCTTGTAATCACGAACTTTAGAAAAATAGAAAAACAAATGCCTTCTGCTAACTACATTTGTTTGGAGCACTCTAACCGGCTCATGTTCCCATTGTCCGCCCACCAATGTTAAACTCTCAGAAGAATTTAATTCTCGAGCACGCACAACGTAACTCCGAGAAGATGGTTAAAATTCACCAATATTACTCTGATGATTAACGGGTAAAATGTGTCTGGACAGCGAGAATATGATTTGTGTCTGAACTAACATTAACGAGTTACATACATCTAAAAAATGATATGCTACACTTGAGGCACACATGAGGTAATCATCACTAACTACTGCTACAGTCGGAGTCCTGGGGTCACCTCTGCTGTCGGGATTCGGCACGACTAGTCAGAAACAATTACCAGCTCTTGCAGTAGGGGTTCATGCATATACTGTTTTCATATGTTGAGGTTGCCAGCCTCATATATAACCACATAGCAAGAAACCTGTAAAATTTACATTAGTAAATAAATTGTTTACAGTTACCACACAATTTTGGGAATACACAATCTCCTCGCACAGATTTAGACTGGACACATCTCTGTATTAGAAGCTTCGAAATCACTTACTTCTGGAAATAAGAGTAAATTCCTCTGACGGCGGGTGTTCTGAAAAATCACTGGCCTGGGAAAACGTTTGTTTAATTCCTCTGTGACTTGTGATCAAATTCCTAAGTTTCCAATCTTGTATTAAAAATGCGGGTTTACTTGTAAATTCTTAAGTTGCCCAATATTCGATCTTTACTTATAGTTGTGGAATTTCTAAGTCCAATGTCTTTTTTTTCTTTTTGGCTTTCTGGGAGTTGCTCGTATGACGTTTGCGCTGCAGTGTGTCTACTGACTTGATTTCACTACATTATATCTCACAATCCTCAGTTCAAATCCCAGCTGTGTTTCCGCTTAATTTTCCAATGAGATACATTTTATATTCTGGCCTCTCAAATCAAGCAATCCAATCGAATCTCGTTCAGCACTACGTGGGTAGGGTGTTTAAAATTCAAAAATACCCTCACGTGTTTCAAATATTAAATTTCATATCCACGCGTGACTTCTTCATATCGTTGCGTCAGACTTCCGCCGACATCTTGTGCACAACTCATAAACACCATCTGTGAACTCATTTGATGTCCAGACGCTACCTTTCGCCAATATTCTCTCTCCAGACAGATGATCACACACAGGGATGGTCCTGTGAAACAATAAACGCATCTACCACATGTGTAACCTGCCCACCTCAGACGGCTATCTTAGACAGACAATATTGGCTTCTATAGATGTTGATCGGGCGAGACCGTCTTTCCATGATAAGAATCTCGCTCGCTGACCGGTGATAATGACTGGTTATTGTTACGATAATACCCCAGTTCACCTGGCGGACCGTAAATAAGTCTGAGGAGTGGTAAAGATACAGTCAGTCCCATAGCAAATACTTCCGAAGGGGAGTGAAGTGTTAGAGACTTCACCTTACTGATCCAGCAAAGAGAGTAAATAATGGTGCATAAAATATGCCACATAATAATGACAGGGGAGAGAAAAATAAGAAAATATCACTGTTGAGTAGCATAATGTGTGTTGTGTATGAATGTTCCGTGGAGGATGTCGCATTTGCCACACAACGTTGAGGGTGTTGTATTCCATCTGTTTTCCAAAGGTATTATAATACTGGCCTTTGCAGAGTAGTGTGCCACCCTCAGACACCAGGGATGATGAGGCGTAGTAACATGGTGTCTTTAGTCTGGTTTAAGTGAGTGATGTAAGGATACAGATGTGTATTCAAACAGTGAGCATTACAAACAAGGCAATCCACACAATGACGTCACGTTAACTCACGATGTGAAAAGTCAATAAAGCTTTAAACAGCAGTGATGGTTTTTGGCAATATATATTGTGTACGCCACAATGACAAGATGCATGGACATCGTTATGCAGAAAAACATCACAGGTATAGTACAACAGTCATTGTATCATCGAAGTAGTCGATTCAACAGGCACAGCAGACAGCATCATAATAATGTACATCAAATGCCTTTTAGGATATCATAATCAATCACATAAATCACATATGCCTCCAGGCATTTGAAATAACATAGAGATATATCATCTCAAAAAAAGGAACAACAATGATGAGGACTCCTTCCTGAATAAACTAAGCGAAGACTAGCACATCGCTACGTCTCGCCGTACCAGCATCTCTGCTCAGACTGACCTGGGCGGAAATCATTTAAACAATGCCACAAACAGAGACATGCGCAGAACACGCGAATCGAACACAACTCAGCTAAACTTACGAAACGAAGAATGTTCTACGATGTTCGACTAAAGACTCGAACCTTAAAAGGAAATGAATCTTGAAACATTGCGATTGCCAACTGTTTTCTAAGAACTGGCGATCTGAGAGCTCCATATATGGACGTGACTCAAAATCGTTCACAGAACTATCGGCAACCATACTATCAGACTATTGTCACACGATTAGACAACTAGTAGAAATAAGAAGTGACTACAATTCTATGAGTTACTTCCCATGCATTAAAAAATGAATATAGTCAGAATAAGTTGCGACAAGTTTTTAGCAGCAACAATCACTCGCACGGGAATGTAATGCAATCCTGCCGGAGTGGACTTGAGATCGCACAACCGTATGAGTAAATCAGGTTGTGGGCTTGAACGAGCTGAAATTAATAATTGCATAATTCTTCATAAAAGGTGGCGGATCAGATATAAGTTAACAATTGCCCTGCCCAACGCAACATTGTTCTTGACTTCTGAAATAACGTATGGATTCTCCCCTGAGATAGAAGCATCATTATCCTTCTATCTAAAGCTTTGCCAAAAGTAATCTTGTGCGAAGGTAGACACCTTTGAAAACCCATATTAGATACTCTTGAGTTTTGGCCACTGTTGGACCACAACTGCAAAGCAGGGGAGGCAATTCCGTGACAATATTGCATACCTACTAGACAGTTTAATGTATAATCAATCAATCAATGCCCTTTAGCTTCCAAAGGAGCATAGGCCTTCAACAAACACATGCCTAGTCATCCTGTCTCTTCAGCGCATGTTCTTTCTATGTCTTCCTCATCATTTCTCACTTCTGCCTTCAGTTCTCTTCTTCATGTGTTTTTTGGCCTACGTCTTAATGTTACTCTTAACCTAGGGGTTCCAGAACAAGAACCGCCTTGTAATGCTATCAACAGTCTCCCTCAGTGTATGTCCTATCCATCGCCAGCGTCTTCTTCTCATCTTTGTTCCATTATCACGTTTCTGGTTCGTGTCATCAGTTCCAAAGTCGTGATCTTGTATAATAATGTTTAATATTTACTATTATTTTGTAATGTAGCACACCTAATAATCTGTTAGATAATGCAAAATTACTACGTTGTAGGTATTGCAAAAATCAGAATAGTCATTATTAATAAGCTGCGTTAAAAGATATGTTAATTTTGCTATATTTAAATGATATTACTTTTAAAGCTTTACAGCTTTCTTTGCCCAACGTGGAGATAAATCACTACATAAAATAATAATAGTACAGTGTAATAGCTTCGTCTTCTTCAGCGTTCAGTTTGTAGTTATGCTAAATCTGCAGGCCTGTCGCCTGGACGAAGTCCACAGTCCTTTCCAGGTCAGCACGGCAGCCCCATAGCTTCTGCTTGAGCTCAGCACCCATTGGCCAGGCCAGACGTCGTAGGTCATCATGGGTTGGGCAGTTTTGTGTTCGGGGGGTCTGGATTCCAGTTCCATATGGACATTCATTTGTGTGTGATATCCCAAGGCGATAGAGATGGCCAAGTAATCTGCAGTGGCCAGTTCTCAGACGGAAAATGGTGATCTCTTGGTGTCTGTTTAGATGGTGGATTGGGTCATCTCTGTTGTATATACCCTCTTCCTCCTTCCACTGATTTTTGTACTTGTTGTGAATGATGGTTTTAGCTTCTCGATAGGGCAATGGGTGCTAGACATAGTAATTCAGGTGTGTTACTATTTTTCCGGCATGCTTGGGACCTGAGGGTTGACGGATAGCCTCCTCCCCCTTTTCCATAGGAATTCGGGTAGTCAGGCCTAAAATATAAGGCCATTAAGTTTCTTAAATTTTGCATACCAGCCTGATGTATACTGATAAGGTGTTGTTATGCCTAACTGCCGTGAGAAATGTTTGCCCAGGTCACGATGAGCGCGAGTGACAAGGAATTTTATTGTTTCTTGTTGCTGCGACGCTGTTGGGTCCATCCCGTTAACAATTTGTCTATTGCTACATTTTCCGTTGGTCTGGCATAATGCTTTTTGTTACAATACAATAAAATCAAAAGGTGTTTTGTATTTCGACATGTGCCCTAATATATCTAACTAGGTCTCACCAAAACGAAGCAAAATTTTATTTAAAGAAAAAAAAAAAAACTTTCGGTGTTCTATTATAATGGGTAAATCACTACCACCATCAAATTTTTGATGGATTTTCTTTTTGTTTTATTAAATCAAAGATGGTAAATGAACCAGCGCCACACTCGTCACGCAGAAAACTTCACAGATGCGCCTTTGTCTAGATGTTTGAGTAACTGATTAGAATACAGTCGCACATCAATGACGCCACCATCATCAAAGCGGAAGTCAGAGAAATTCCTTGACGAGCATTTTAACTATTTCACTTTGTCGATTTCCGGTTTTCGGAACGTTCCGGATATTGGGCAGTCGGATGAATGGTCCAATAGCTGTAATAGATTTTAGTCGTTTGGCATTATGGGAATTGAGAAAAAAAAATGAGGACGGGTTGACTTTGGTTATGTTCCCAAGGTGTCATTCAACAGTTGGTACGTGTGTGGACTTTTATTTCCCCCAGAATAACTTGGTAAGGGGCCTACAACATTTTTGCCCCACATTTCGCCATCTGATCGTGGTTTTCGTCTGCTAACACGAAGCGGCAGTAAAACATGTAATTTAGTTGTAAAACGAGTAATTGAACTGTACATAAACTTAACTTCCCTACATTCCATTTACCATTACTATTGTCCCTCAGCCGACATGAAGCGTTTTAGGCAATAATCAAAGTTTTTCCTTGGCAGGCCCGACTTTAGAAAATTCGGCGCTTGGGGCAAGTGGTTTGACATGAACCCCTTCCCACAAACTATAATACCATTGCATATCAGTTTTAGATAGTTATTACTTAAGCAGACAGACAGACACACACACGAGTAACAAATTAAAACAGAATTTTAAATATATGTTACACTTTGGTTGTAGTGTTTTCTAATAACAGATTTAGACAGCATGCTTTGGCCTGGGCAAATTGTGTCACAGCCAAAGAAGATTCGATCTTCTTAACGAACAAACTCCTTTTATTTTCCTATCTTTCTCAATCGCTCCCTCGCCCTTAGTGCCCAGGGCGGTCGCCATCCACTAACGCCGGTCCTGTTACATGGTCTTGCTGTCACGAATAATAATTTCTACATATCAATTTCTGGGTAGGTCAGCAGATGTGACCTTGTACGCCGTTATTTACAACTATAACATTTGATACGAATCCCTCTTGTGTTAAAAATAGTGGCACAGTCATTGTGTGTGGCCATTGTGAAAGTGTTGCACATCTGATGTCCTGGATTAAGATATCATTTTTGGCTTATAAATAGTAATGTATTGTACACGTGATATCCACAGTGTTAGTGTTAATTGTATGCGAATGCAGAAGAGATTAGAATAACAACGTATGTAAGTTATTTGTCTGTGAATTGCAGATGATTAAGAGAACAATGTGCACACGTTATGTGTCTGGGAATGTAGAAGATTAAGAGAGCAAGACACATACGTTATTGGTTTGTGAATTTAGAAGAAATTAGAACAATAACACAACACAATTTATTTGTTTTTGAATAGAGAAGAGATTAAAAGAATAACAAATATAAGTCTGTGAATGCAGAATAGGTTAGACCCCTCTGGGCTCTGTGAATGGATTCTAGGAAGTTTGTGTACTTAACCTAAAATTATAAAATTTTAAATTATGCTTTTATGCACATTTTCCCCCAAGACCGGTATATAGACTTGGGCAATTAAAAGGGTCCACAGCCTTCACATGTCAATCAGTGGAGTCGATGGCACAAAAACGTTAAGAAACTATGGGTTAGACAAACAAGTTGTATTATTTGCCTTTGAATACAGAAGATATTAGAAGAACAACAAGCTTAAGTTACTTGTCTTTGAACGCAGAAGACATTAGAAGAAAAACAAACATAATTGTTTGCGAATGCAGAAATTATTAAGAGAATAATACGCACGCGTTTTTGTCTGTGAATACAGAAGATTAAAAGAGCTGGACACATAAGTTATTTGTCTGTAAACGCAGAAGACGTTAGAAGAACAACACATGTTATTTGTCTGTAAAGGCAGAAGACGTTAGAAGAACAACACGTAAGTTATTTGTCTGTAAACGCAGAAGAGGTTAAGAGAAGAAGACACATAAGTTATGTGACAGTGCCATTCCGCCATTAGCTCTTCTTCCGCCATTATAGCGTTAGTCAGGATCTAAAAATAGAACACCAACCAGGCCGCTGATGGAACACCAGCCAATCCGTGGAGATGTACACCAAAACTGCCAGGATGTTAACCAGGCTTAACGTTCTTTGTGTCAGTTTCCGTAGCAAGACGTCAAGAAAAAACAAGTCGCCGAACCAGAATTGAAATCTGCAGTTGCCTTGGACATAACTGTCTGGGTGTTCGATGGAATTAAATTTTGTTCTGCATTAGCGCTTTATGTTGCCTGATTCGCTAAGTCTGTTGCTGAAAGGGTTGTAAGCAACCAATAATTACAACCCCTGTCAAATGATACTGAATTAAATTTTTTTAGAACATGGGTCTTGGGTGCGAGGTAGCCACTTCGACACAAGTTCGCCTCAACCACCCTAGCCCCTGTCACAGTTATATGGAGAAGAGATTAGAATGACAGCACACGTAAGTTATTTGTCTGTGAATGCAGCGAAAGTTAGAATAACAACGCACATAAGTAATTTTTTCTGTGAATGGAACAAAGATTAAGAGAACAGCACACTTAAGTTATTTGTCTGTGAACAAAGAAAAGATTAAGAGAACAGCACACAAAAGTTTTTTGTCTGTGAACGCATAAAAGATTAAGAAAACAGCATACATAAGTCATTTGTCAATGAACAAAGAAAAGATTAAGAGAACAACGCACATACGTTATTTGTCTGTGAACGCAGAAAACATTAAGAGAACAACGCACATACGTTTTTTGTCTGTGAACGGAGAAAACATTAAGAGAACAACGCACATAGTTATTTTGTCTGTGAACGCAGAAAAGATTAAGAGAACAACGCACATACGTTATTTGTCTGTGAACGGAGAAAACATTAAGAGAACAACACACATACAAAGGGACTGACATAAGTCTGGGGCCTGACCATGAACGAGTCATAGGAGGAAGATGAAACTTGGCACATTTAAAGTTCATCATATTTGCACTGAATGTGTAAAGTATGCGTTTGTTTCTTCAATGGGTTTTCCCGCTACGGTGCACGGCGCAATGTACCATATTGACCGGATCTGCTGCTCCAAAGATTTGACAAAACAATGGAAAAGAAGGAGGCCAGAGCTGTGATAAAATTTCTGATGTTTCAGGGAAAAACACCTACAGAAATACACAGAGAGATGGAACCAGTGTTTCGTGATTCTTGTCCTTCATATACTTCGGTAAAAAAACTGGTGTCAACAGTTTAAGTGCAGCCGCTCAAATGTTGCTGATCTGCCAAGATCTGGTAGACAACCTCAGAGTGCAACGATGAAAATGCAACAAGAGTGAAGTAAATCATTGACCAGGATCGAAAAATGACAACTGTGGAGATAGCTAGTAGAGTAAAACTAAATGAAAGAACAGTTTATAGAATTTTACACAACAGACTGAACATGAGAAAAGTGTGTGCACGCTGGGTTCCGCGACTGTTGACACGTGAACAGAAGCAAACGAGGGTAAATTGCTGTCAACAGTTGCTCAAAAAGTGTCAGTCAAATAATATTTTGGAGACCATGGTGACAGTAGATGAGACTTGGGTACACCATTATGACCCCGAATCCAAAATTGCCAGCATGCAATGGAAAACTCCGGGCTCCCCAACACCTGTCAAGACGAGGGCGCAGAAATCTGCAGGAAAAGTGATGCTGACTGTTTTTTGGGACGGCAAAGGTGTCCTTTTGAAAGATTATCTGCCTCGTGGCAACACAGTTAATGGACAGTACTATGCAGATCTTCTCACAAAACTAAGAAAGGTTGAGAACAGGAAACGAGGGATAACGCGCACTCAAATCTTCCTTTGCTTCAAGACAACGCGCCCTCTCACAAAGCACGGCTTGTGCAGCTAGCAGCCAACGATTTGAATATTGAAATTCTTCCACACCCACCATATTCTCCAGATTTGGCTCCATCAGACTTTTTTCTATTCCCAAATCTTAAAAAACAGCTAAAAGGAAATCATTTTGACAGCGATGAAGAGGTTATACTGGCATGTGATGACTGGTTTAGTTTGAAAAATAGGGTGTTCTACTCCCAAGGTCTTTTCAAGATCAAGCAGAGATGGCAGAAGTGTGTCAATTCAGACGGTGGCTATATTGAAAAAGAATAAACACTATACAAAATTTCAGCTCTCTGTGACATGTCCTTCATGGTCAGGCCCAAGACTTATGTCAATCCCTTGTACGTAATTTGTCTGTGATGACAGAAAAAATTAAAAGAACAACGCACATATGGTTTTATATGTGTATGCAGAAGAGATTAGAAGACCAACCTACAGTGAATATATCATCAGGTGAGGGGTTTTTAAGACATTCTAAACACTTTTAAGAAATTGACAAAATAAGCAGAGAATGCATGGAAGACAGGTCTGTACTGGAATAAGCAACATAGCACACATGGTCCGGAACAGCTTAAGTTAGAAGTTGATATAATTCGTGCAGATTTCAGGAGGAGACATTTCAACACGATGACAACAATAAAGCGATAGTAATAAAGATCATATTTTGTTATATCGTCTGCGAAATGTAATTTATTGTTGGTTTCAGATGATCTCGGAAGCTGAATATTTGCAAACGACCCTCAGTCGTGGTATATTTTAAACTGTCAAAATTTGAAGCAACCTTGAGTGACCTGTCACTGGACCGCTATACTTTTAAGGCCGAAAACAAAGTCACATACCATTTTACAAGAATATAAATGTGAAAGGATCACAGAACTTAGTGACGTGGTATACAAATGTGTGAACAGGATCACAGAATTTGGTGACGTGGAACACAAATGTGTGAATAGGATCCCTGAACTTGGTGACGTGATACACAAATGTGTGAATAGAATCACAGAACTTGTGTAGTGTTACACAAATGTGTGAATAGGATCCCTGAACTTGGTGACGTGATACACAAATGTGTGAATAGAATCACAGTACTTGTGTAGTGTTACACAAATGTGTGAATAGGATCACTGAACTTGGTGACGTGGTACACACAATTGTGTACAAGAGCCCAGATCTTTTCCAGTTTTACTGCATTATAAAATAAAAGTGTGTAGCTTAAAAATGGTTTTTCCGGTACTACTTTCAGTTCCCCAGCTCTTTTTGGAGCAGCATGTGTTGGGAGATTTTCCCAGTCTGGGCATGCCTTGTGCGAGCCATGACAATTTATTTCGGATCTATCCTGCTCTTGTTAGCTCCAGCTGTATAGTTCTTCTTCAGGAGTGTATCATTATACTGCTAAAGAGATTAGAAACGGCAGATCTTTGTCAGAGGACATTTTCATCCACATAATTTTTGCTTTGATCTTCCAGCACTTCAACGCAGATAGCAAATTTTTGTTTGTAACCCTGTTATTAGAGTTACTTTCTTCAATCATCACCATATCATAATAGTAATCAAAAGCATCATAATCATAATAATAATCATCAAAATCGTCATCATAATCATCATCATAATCGTAATAATCATTATCATCATAATAATAGTCATAATCATAATAATCATTATCATCATAATAAGAGTGTCACATAATGTGGCGAACATCCTCGATCTTTGTTTCACTCCGGAAGTATCGGTACATTTGTGGTACTGATTCTATTGTGTGCTTTCATTTGTCGCACTGTCTTTCTTTCTTTTTCTGCTATGTGTAGCAGATATTTTGTATTTTCCTTCTTACACCCTTCTCAGGGATAAGTAGACATGTCTGGTTGTTATCCATTTCTCCCTACGTTGTAAGGAGTGGCAGCGACCTAACCATGGTGGCTATCGTCCGCGCTGCGATATCAGTATACAGATTAACACGTAAATCGCCTCAGCGCAGAGCTTAATAACTGATAAGACTGATAAAACGCGGGTACGCGCATCACCAAAGCTTGGAATACGGGGAGACAACTGATGCAGAGACACAGATAAGAGATTACTTTCTGATAAAAGTAATGATTGTTACATTGGGAACACGTTGTTATATGAGGTTATCGACATGTTCGAAAGTTTGTACCCAAGGACAAGCGGATGTTTACAACCCATTTTCAGAAAAGTAATGTTTGAAATTTTGCATTAGCTGAGTCATGCAACATATTCAAATCAGATTGGCTGATCCTTTGAGGCGCGCATAACAAATGCATGGAAAGGCAGTGAATATAATCTGACCATTTTCTCAACCTATTTCACTTGAGAAATCGCTCGCCAAGATACCGTCTTGCTAGATTGAAGAATTAGAATTAAGAATTCCTTCTTAATCATACCGGACACCTTTTATTGGAGAATTTTGGACGTACTTTCATAGCCCAGGAAATCTCTTTCATATTAAATAAGTAAACCGGGACTGAGGAAACTGAAGGACCACACACGAAGTCAGAGATGGAACTTATTAAATTAAAGACACCATAGACGCGTGTAAGAGGCCGATTCAAGTCTCTTTTATTCATCTGAGAAAAAAGTCTGTGAGCCAGGATTGGCGTAAGTTGTGATTTACATTTAATATTTTATTACTAACATGTGAACTAACATACATATATGTATATATTACCATGTGAAGTTTAATATGTCAAACTCGCTAGTGGATGTCACAATCATTTGAGGCTGGCAACCTCAGCGTATAGAATGATGATTCATGAACTACCACTGCACGGGTTGGTGATTGCTTTATTGCTAGTTTCGTAAAGAGAACTAAAAGCATAAAGTAGTTCCAGGTTCCACACGGAGCAGGGAGGGAAAGATGAAAGAAATGATGTACATTCTAAGTATAATACTTACATTTTCAAAGCAGTGTAAATGTCCATATAAACATATTCACTTTAAAATTAATGTAAGTTTTCAAGCTTTAAACCAGTGTAAATGTCTATGTGAAAATATTCATTTTAAAGTTTTTGGAAGTTTCAAACTTTTCAATCAGTGGAGATGTATATGTAAACAGACTCTATCTGTATTATTAACCTTTTCATTTAAATGTCATGTAAAGCTAAAGCTATTCTATTTAAATGTAAAGGAAGTTTTATCACGAGGAATTAAATTTAATTCTCATCATGGCTAAAGTCTGAGTTAATTGGGATGGTGGTATGGGAAGATAGGAACCCATAACCATGGGTTGGAAAACGCCATACTCAGAAGAGCGTTTCGTTCTATTCTTTTACCATAGTTGTTGGTGGTACCAGCAGAAAGTACTATCTCTGGAACAAGAAGGGAACAGTGGCCTAAGCTTTAAGACGAAGGACCCACTTGGTAGACTCTCCTTGACATTTCTGGGAAACGAGCTACACTCGACAACCTTGACCAGGGACGAGCGTGAGCAGTGTGAAAAGAACCAACCCACAAGAAGGAGCAGAACCGTCATTGGCAGCTAAGTTCAAAAATATGCTGCCACTTGAACTTCTTGTAACATTTCACAATCCATAACGACCATGATGATAACTTTTCTTGATCCATAACTATTCAAATTATTTTTCAACTGTTAAAACTTAAGTGATTATTAAATTTTGTTATTTGTAATTATACAAATTTTACTTCGATTTAATCATTTTAAAGTTACTGCATGTTTGTCTCAGTCAACTTACTATACACACTCTAAACAGAGCTATATTAGAATAATAGAATTCCACTGAGTAAATCAGGGGTGGGGCTGTAGCTAAAGGTTTTTCTAGTATAAAGATAGTGTTTAGAGAAGAAATAGAATTCTCTCCAGAATGTATGAAGTCCCAGTGTCAGAGAAGAGCACTTGTATCACAAGTGAGCTACAGCTGCGAATACTCTGAGCTAGACAATAGTTTAAGGCTTCAGAAATATACTTTGCCACCCTAGCTATAGTAATTCATGTGATATTATAATAACATTAGAAAAAAGTAATTCAACTTAAACGGTTAAAAATTTGAAACGTCACTTGAGTACAATTTCAAATTTTATTATGTACACTTCACTAATTATGAAATGAAGGGTGAATGTTGGACGATGGTGATTATGGTTTTGTATTTACATCAAGTGATAATATAATTATAAGTTTAAACTTAGAGAAAAAGTCCCCATGGGATCTTTAAATTAATTTACACAAAATATGTTCTCTCACTGTTGGTATTTATACTAGTCTGTCTCTTTTAATCTATGCCCTAATTGTTCATCATCTGACAGTTGAATGTCTCACATTGGCCACTTGAATCTTTACTAGGTAACTCAACTTTGAATCAGTACTTGTCTAGATATGGATTGACACATAACACTGTTATTCTGAAAGTCACTTCCATCCAATCCCAGCAATCAGGGAAAAAAGCTATGGAACACTTCAACCTCTGGGCTCCTGTTATGGTTAGGTAGCAGGATCGAAGGTCCACTCGACTTCAGGGTTTTTGAGATTTGACTATAGAACCTGGAACAAGGAGTATCGAGTGGCTAGGCAATGTCATGGAGACCTATGACATCTTACGGTGTGTATGAGATGAGGGTGTCATCAGATGTTTGCATGTATGATAAATGAAACATGGCCGTGTATGATTTACAAGGGAGACAGACTGGTGTTTACTGCAAAACATTGTCTCAATTATAATAATACATGAATAATCAAAGCAATATTAATATATGGACATGATGCAACCTTTTCCTTCCTCACATACATGCCAAGTCAGTACTGGTCTTGCTGGTAGGTTATAGACCCAGACAAAACCAGAATAGATATATTTAACTCTGACAAGGACTGTGGAGGTTATATTTTAGGTTTTCCAATCTTCAGCAATCTTATCCACACAAACAATATGTCCGATACATTCACAACACACCAAAATCTGAAATAAAATTGATATTAGTCACATACATATTTATAGTAAACCTACACACCCTCTAGAATCAATTCCAAGCTCTTATTAAGACTGTAATCTGCGAAGAATGTCTGCCCTTCATGCAGTGGTGACTGACGCAGTATAGACAGCACTCTACTTGTCTTATGGCTGGGGTTTTAGTTGTGTGTGATTTTGAACTGAGCGTTCTCGCCTTATATATTGTGAGCGCGAGCGTCTGAGGGAGCAGGTAGGTTTTGTCTCTTTTCAGCACTGAAGTTTCCTCTCATTTTGGTATTATGTGCAACTGTCCCATCAATCGTTCCAATACACACTCAACCAAGTTTATCCCTCAAGTTGTCTTATATTTCCTTTATCTTCCTCTACTGGAAGCTTCCTTTTCATATACTTAAACTTACAATCGGGTATGACATGTATTTACTATAAATCTATAAAATTCATCACTAGGTTAGACCTGTGATGTGAAAGTCAACGAAAACTACAAATACCTTAATATATACATACTTCTACCAACTCTCCTTTTGGATTTCCATTCCTGCATATCCTTTCTGTGAAAAGCTATCACCTTTTTTATAATTCCCTGATACATAGTCTCCAGTCACAAGAAATTCTGTACCTAACTTTCGACACTGTTGCTTCGCCATTTGTGAATTTTGCATACCGGTCTCTCTCAGATAACAATAAACGAATGCGCATGCGTGGCCGTTACTATTTTTAGAATGCTTAGAAAAATTTCCTACGCCGTGTTAATTTTTGTAACACGGTGTTCGTTTTTTCTTCATACCGTTCAAGGCTCTAGCCGAAACCACAATTTATTCTTTTCCTGTTCGTTCTATCAGTCCATTAACTAAGCGTGTTTTTGCACACTTTGCTACAGGGGCTTGAACGAGCTGAAATTAATAAGTGCTTAAATCCTTCACAAAAGTGTCGGCAGAATTACAGAGTTAACATACTCAGCCAAAGCAGTAATGTTCTCGCTTATTCTGAATATCTTGTGAAGACTTCCATGTGATAAAAGCAGTATTACCCTTCTATCTACATCTCTGCCAAGAGTAATCTTGTGTAGAGATAGACTCCATTGAAGCCCATATATGATACTCTTGAGTTTTGGCCACTGTTGGACCCATACTGCAAAGCAGGGGAGGCAATACCGTCACAATAGTCATAATCATTATCAACATACTAATAATAATAATAATCAACACCCTTCAACTACCTGTTCAGCACAGGTCCAACGCAAACAAAAAAATGCCCTTCAGTCCTGTCGAATTTTGGTCAATGTATTTCTACGTCTGCTTCATCACCTTCACGTCTGTCTCCTTTTTTCTTCTCCGTGTGTGTGTGTGTGTGTGTGTTTTGTTGTTGTTTGGATCTCCCTCTATGTCTCTTACACTGGGAATTCCCAAACAGAGACAGTCTCGTAATACAATTATGTAAGTAGGTGTTTACGTAACCCATGTTGCTACCGCGGGTCTCGGGAGGGACACAGAAAGATTAAGACTACTGGACTCTCAGGCAAGTTGGTAAAGGTGATTACAATGACGTTGTATATCGGGGTTGGCAACATGGAACCCATTCTGACATATTGAACTTCGGGCTACTTAGGCTTTTAGTTCTCTTTAAGAAACTAGCGATAAAGCAGTCACCAGCCCTTGCAGTTGTGGTTCATGAAATCATCATTCTATACGCTGAGGTTGCCAGCCTCAAATGACTTGGACATCCACTAGCGATTTTCACACATTAATATTCACATGGTAATATATTACTGGACAAAAGTTGAGGGCCGCCATTCAGTTTAGACAAGGTTTATATAATTCTTCGTGAGCAGGGTCGATTTTCCAAATGTCCGGTAGCTTGAAATCTCTCAAGAAGTCTCTGAATGGTAGAGTGGGACACTGCTAAACGTCTTGCAACATGACGAACAGATTGACCATCCTGAATCCATGCCATGGCTCGACCACGGTCTACAGTGCTGAGACTTCTCCTTGGTGGCATGGCTAATGCAGTGATCATTTCGACCAATTGTCATACTGATTTATTGCATACCAACGGTGAACACTCTTTGCCGATGATCATTTTCCACGTGCATTCAAATTCAACTCACTTTTTCACCTTTTGAACTAGTGGGGCGTGTTGCAAAAACCACGAGTTTTTGCAGCAACAATGGCAATTTTCACGGTGCGGGTTAAAGTGACCCAGATTTTGGACATTTAAAAAAAATTTACCTAGTGCACACAGAAATGTATACACATTTCTCTGAGCTCAGTTTTAATGACATTTTCACTTGTCTTTACAGTTTGCCAATCAATTATATAAACCTTGTCTAAACTGAATGGTGGCCCTTAACTTTTGTCCAGTAGTATATATACATATTAGTTCACATGTTAGTAATCTTGACATTTTTGTAACACTGAATCATTGTTACAGTTTCCCTGCAGTGGATTACATTTTCAGAGTCGAGAAAAGTGCAGTCATGCAAATATGAAAGTCGAACAATCCGACGTGTGGTACACGCGTACTGTTTAAGACACTCTCAGATAAAATATCATCGTTGATGTCTCTGTGAGTTAATGGTTGCAAAATAATGCTATAATAACTGGCGTGTTCTTCAACCCAGAATACCTATACTTTACGAGCCGTCATGATGTTAGTTTGCGAGCCCCGTCGCAGCTTAGAAAGCAATAAATATGCGCAGGTGAATAGCGTTGAGGTATACGGACTTAGAACCGTTATAAATTATGTGTTATCTATGTATCTATCTGTCCTTCAATCTATCAATTTGTCTGTGTATCTACCTACTACTACCCAATTGTAAATGGGTACTTGACTCTGTTCGTGAGTTAGGGAATGCAAAGGTAGCCTGTGAGAGAACCGGTCACCCCACCAACTATAGGGAACACCACCACCTATAGGGAACTCCACCACCTAGAGGGAACTCCATCAACTATAGGGAACTCCACCACCTATAGGGAACTCCATCAACTATAGGGAACTCCACCAACTATAGGGAACTCCACCAACTATAGGGAACTCCACCAACTATAGGGAACTCCACCACCTATAGGGAACTCCACCAACTATAGAGAACTCCACCTCCTATAGGGAACTCCACCAACTATAGGGAACTCCACCAACTATAGGGAACTCCACCACCTATAGGGAACTCTACCAACTGTAAGGAACTCCACCAACTATAGGGAACTCCACCAACTATAGGGAACTCCACCAACTATAGGGAACTCCACCAGCTATAGGGAACTCCACTATCTATAGGGAACTCCATCAACTATAGGGAAGTGTCCAACGATTCACTCCCCGACAGCATTATCTTCTTAGGCACTACCTTACCTGCCTACGTGTCTATCTATCTATCTATCTATCTATCTATCTATCTATCTATCTATCTATCTATCTATCTATCTATCTATCTATCTATCTATCTATCTATCTATCTATCTATCTATCTATCTATCTATCTATCTATCTATCTATCTATCTATCTATCTATCTATCTATCTATCTATCTATTTGTCTGCCTGTCTGTCTGTAAAAAGACAATATAATGCCTGTTTCTTCATCCTGATGAAATAATTATTTCGTTCTTCTGTTTGTCTTCCTATCTGTCTGTCTGTCCCAAAACATAAACCAGACGCAAGACAACATGACGTGATGATGGGTAACAGAAACCGGCTCTCAAAATCAACAGGAAAAATCAAAGATTATAAATGTAAATGCAGCACATTAAAGCCAGACTGTACTTGAAACTAGTATCCTACACAGTGTGTACTCATATCTTGACATCAACATTGGAAAAGACAGAAAAACTGGCAATCACATAACTGTAAAAGTATAGAACACAAGACGTGCTGTCATTGCACTTCAAAATAAATGGATATTAAAAACAAACAAGCTCAGCGCAGTAACATGAATTTTAAACTCAAGTGTTAAGCCAACCTTGTTATGTGGTTCTGAAACTGGAGAGCAATAAAAATGACAGCCAAGAGATGACATTATTTCGTAAGTGGCTGCTTGAGCGGAATACAAGGAATAATGTGGTACGTCAAGATCACCAATGTGGAACTGACGGGAAGAATCAGACCAAATACGGGTATAAAGATCACCAATATGGAACTGATGGGAAGAATCAGACTAAATACGGGTACAAAGATCACCAATATGGAACTGATGGGAAGAATCAGACCAAATATGGGTATAAAGATCACCAATATGGAACTGATGGGAAGAATCAGAACAATTACCGGTATAAAGATCACCAATATGGAACTGACGGGAAGAATCAGACCAAATACAGGTATAAAGATCACCAATGTGGAACTGATGGGAAGAATCAGACCAAATACGGGTATAAAGATCACCAATATGGAACTGATGGGAAGAATCAGATCAAATACGGGTATAAAGATCACTAATATGGAACTGATGGGAAGAATCAGACCAAATACGGGTATAACGATCACCAATGTGGAACTGATGGGAAGAATCAGACCAAATACGGGTATAAATATCACCAATATGGAACTGATGGGAAGAATCAGACCAAATACGGGTATAAAGATCACCAATATGGAACTGATGGGAAGAATCAGACCAAATACGGGTATAAAGATCACCAATATGGAACTGATGGGAAGAATCAGACCAAATACGGGTATAAAGATCACCAATATGGAACTGATGGGAAGAATCAGACCAAATACGGGTATAAAGATCACCAATATGGAACTGATGGGAAGAATCAGACCAAATACGGGTATAAAGATCACCAATATGGAACTGACGGGAAGAATCAGACCAAATACAGGTATAAGGATCACCAATATGGAACTGATGGGAAGAATCAGACCAAATACGGGTATAAAGATCACCAATATGGAACTGATGAGAAGAACCAGGTCGAATACCAGTGGAAGATCCCCAATATGGAACTGATTGAAAGAACCAGGCCAAATGCCCGTGGAAAGAACATCGATATGGAACTGAGGGGAAGAACCAGGTCAAATGCTAGTGGAAAAAATCACAAATATGGAATTGATGGGAAGAATAAGGTCAATTACCAGTGGAAAGATCACCAATGTGAAACTAATGGAAAGGACCATGTCAAAAACATGTGGCACAAGAAATGAAGAACATACGTTGGCGCTGCCTAAAACACATTAAAGAAATCAGTTAATAACATTACAAGGCACTCCTTGTTCTGGACAGCTCAACGTAAAAGAAAAAGATGGAGACACACCGAACATTTTTTTTTCCTTTTTCTCTTCTTAAAGATTACAGAGCTAGCACAGCATTTTAGCATCCATGAGGAAGCCCTTAAGAGTTGCTCTAGTAACGACTGTTTATGTGTATGTATTTAACATGAGTCCCAACTACGATGGTTTGGCCATGTCTGCAGAATGGGAGAAGATCGGCTACCACGACAAAAATGGAAAACCAAGAGCCAATGATCCAGACCTCCAGAACGACCCAGAGTTCGCTGAGTGGACAACGTTAGACAATCTCTGAAGGATCGAGGATTAGATTGGAACCAGACCAGGAGGGATAGTATGGCGCTCGCTCTGGCAAACCTCTACACCCCAGGGTAGAAGAGGAACGACTAAGTATGTAAATAAGTGTTTAACATGATAGGGCTAAGAGTTGCCTCACGCTCAACCATCCTTGGCAGCCTTTTCGGTCATATTTGATAAGGTGCAGAGACCATATTCATTGTTCTGAGATTAACATCGGACCAATAAAATATTTAAAAATGAATTTTCCAAAGTAACAAACAAAAAAAAAAGCGCTTTTCTAGGTAAGTGAACTTTGGTACAATTCCTGCAGCTCAAGACAAGTTGGTAAATACGGTTGTAAATTAAACTGTTGATTGGATCATACGCCATCCTTCCTGTTCTATGCCATCCATTAAAGATCATTCCACATTTATTTATCCCTGTTAAGACTGCCTTCAGCACTAATTTCCACGTATTTCTTTATTTCTCTCTATTTCGTATATCCTGGAGAATTCATGAACAGAGATCATCATGTAACGCTATCAAGTCATTTCCTCAATATATGTCATAATAATCGCCAACGTCACATCTTTACCTCTTATTCAGTTTGTTTTTTGTCTGGTTCTTTCCATCAATTCCGTATTGGTAATCTTCTCATTCCATTTTAATCTTTTTATTCTAACCAAGCACAACGTCTGCCATCAATGGTACCTATACCTTGTAGCGGTATGGCAGCTTGTGTACCCTGACAATCCCCAGAGCTATGCCAGTGGAAATCTTACTCCTGGTAGGTTCAACCAAGCTGGACTGGTCTGCGTGGGTAGGGGGTCAGACAAAAGCTGGTACCCTGGTCCTCCAGGTTGGGGGTTTTAGCTTAGGGCTGACACCCCTGTCTATGTAAAAAAAACAAAAAAACAATGAAGTTACGGAAACAACAACAAATAAACAAACTTTGCTGCGGGATGGACATCCGGAGTCTGTGGCTCGTATGACTGTCAGTGGTGAAAGCCGAAAGGAAGCCACTGACATGAAAACGGATGTCCTGACCGCAAAACATGATACAAGAATAGGATTTTGGAATGCCAGGATAATGAACGAGACGGATAAACTAAAACAGGTCACGGCAGAAATGAGAAACTGTAGGTTACACATTCTATGGATAAGCGAGAGCAGATGGACAGGGGCAGGAAAAGTTAAAACAGCAACAGGAGAAACAGTACTTTACTCTGTGTCGTAATTTTTGATGAGATAGGTCTGAGAAATTTATGGTCCCGTCCGAGCAGAGGTGATAGTGATAACTCTGTGAGAATAAGGGGTAAGAGAAAGATTGCTGTTTCACGAGGGTGATAGGGTAAGAGGAAGGACAGTCTCTGAATCGAGCAGTTGCTCTAATCCAGCCTATCTTACGACATTAATTTAACTGCAGACTCTCCTTGCTAAACAGTTTTTACAAGTTACCCGACACTCATGTACACACACCAGTTTGGTGACACAAATGCACAAAAACGTGAATACAAACTACGTATAACATATAATGGGACAATGGGGTTGACCAACACGGTAAGTAAAGGGTTATTATGTTTATTATCATTAAACAAAACGCACAACATCAGTCATGTTACATTTATAAAGCATAGTTACAGACAAGGTGGGAAAAAAATAGTATCTCCATAGGCCCTCCCCTCTATTGTAAAGGAAAACCACCTAAGGAAAATTACTATCAGAGGTAATTAACCCACAGAGAGATTCAATTTTAACAATGGAATATGCAATAATCAGTAAGGGGTATAGGAACAGGTTCTTAATTTTTAATCTATCCCGTGACTAAGCAGATTAGGGAGGGAAAGAAAATAACACAGAAAAAAAGGAAATTAAGGATACTGATGTTAGCAAGAAAAAAAAAGAGTTAAAGGTATCTAATTTCGTTCATTTAATGCACGCACACAGTGGCCACTTTCATCCACACTTATAAATCGTTGAAGCAGGCATTCCATGGAATAAAAAAACTCTAGCAAGTACTAAAACAATCAGAGTCTTTTGCTTTGTCGATTTCAGCCCCAGACTGACGGGGTTTGCTGTCGGCTATTTTTCCGTAGTCGTTGAAATCTAGGCGTTACTTTTTTTTTGTTCCAGGATATTCCTCTTTTCACTGCAGTTAGTGTTTGGGGTAAGGGTTCTATGGGGTGGCACTGTCCTCAGAATTGAATATATATATATATATATATATATATATATATATATATATATATATATATATATATATATATATATATATATATATATATATATATATATATATATATATTGGTCCGGTGGGGTCTCGCCGCTGGTAGCTAAGACACTCTATGGAGTGATGAAAAAAAGAACTTTAGGAAAATGATACTCCTCGGCTGTTCAATGACGTGATGACAGAGTATGACCAGTGAGTTTTCTTTAGGGGGGTAATCCAGTAGGAAAACGTTTACTGTCATGTGTAAAAAAAATAGTGATATAAATTCTGCAACAGCAGAGCAGTAATATTTATGGAATGGCTTCTGGCAATGTTCTTCTCCAGTTATACTTAAAAAATGGCTTATTGTTAAAGTTCTTGGTTTTACTACTCTCATGGATGGAGATCTGGACCACATAGGGGTCACAACACGAAGATTTAACCACAATAATCGCTGGATGGTGTAAGAACCAAAGTCAGTAAGACCATAAGAAACGCTAGGACGCAAGGTATGGCCAGCCTTTATGTAAAAAATAGATAAACATGAAATCATAATATAAACCATATCCCGACACGCGTTAATTTTAGGTAAGACTATTTTAACCACTCCGGTATTTAATCATATATCTATTAAAAAAAAACCCGCGAGTGTCTAGTTTATCTTAACGGTTTTACACGAGATATGTACACTAGTAGTTTAGAAAATTATACACGTATGAATAGAATTAAATTGCGTTACATCAATTATCAATCGCCTAGCGGCTTATAAATTATTTGAAGCATCTCTCACTGGGGACATAGCGGGTGATTAAATTTACCTTTACCGCTGGAGAATTTTGCTACAGGTTTATTTAATACGTTTTCAATTAACACAAAAATCCCAGTGAAATATAATGAACTTAAACAATTAAATCACTTTGATGCTAATAACTATATATTTACCGCAGCACAAGAAACTGAAATAAATCTCCACATATTTATATAGGAAATCCAGATAAATAAGACTCCAAAATATGCGCGCTAGACCATTCAAGAATATTGATAACAAACTGACAACTGAGTTAGATGATCATGACTATATATATGAAATGGCGGATTTTTGTCTCCCCTATGAGGAAATTCACACCCCTCGTAGATTCTTCGTTCAATTCTTGAATCAAAGTAAAAAATCACACCAAAGCCTACCGAAGATTCCTTACCCTAGCGAGCGAGATTTTTAGGTTCGTTTCCCTAGGTAAGCAAATTTGCGTCTCGTGGAGCACGATCAAAGGACTTGCATTCGGTGAGTGGTTAACGCCGCTTGATACTGCAATTAACGAACCGTTGTCTCTCTAGAACTACAAACCCGTGGGCTCGCCCTCCCCGTGTTTCAGGGATTGAGCGCTGACGTGATGGCGTAATCTGACAGCAGGTACGTCCTTTTTTATTTTAAAGAGAAGACAGTTAATTATGAATAGTTGGGTTATAAGTGCTTGAAACAAAGACAAGAGTCGTGGCTAAACTAAGAGTAGGACAGTTGGCAATAGAGAGACCTGGCTTCCACGTGTTTAACTGTGCATGCTTAATTAGCCAGCGAGGGAAATCCACGATTGATCGTTGCTTGAACCCAAATAGTGAGGGCTCCCGATGAGAATAAAGTGATCTGTCAGGGCTGCTTCAATTTTCATCTGTCACACTTTGGAAGAGAGGATGGACAGCACAATGAAGGCGTAGCCATTATTCTACAGAAAGGAATAGAAAGGACATTACTGGAATGGAAACCCATCAACAACAGACTGATAAGATTAAGATTGAGAGAGAGAGATTCACCAGTACTACAATAATACAATGCTACGCACCAACGAATGATAGCGATGAAGAGGTCAAGGATGAATTCTATCAACAACTGCAGAAAGAAATGGAAGACACACCAAGATATGATCTTATTATAGTAATGGGAGACCTCAATGCGAAAGATGGTACACACAATACATATAATGAAAGAGTAATGGGGAAATGCGGCAGCGGAACAGCAAACAAAAATGGGGATAAATTAATAAGTTTCTGTAGCATTAACAACCTGGTCATTGGAGGAACACTTTTCCCACATAAAGAAATTCACAAATTAACATGGGAATCACTAAATGGTCGGGACAGAAACCAGATAGACCACATCATGGTTAACGGTAGATGGAGACATGCATTACAAGATGTGAAGGTAAGAAGAGGTGCAGACGTGGGAAGTGATCACCATTTAGTAGTAGCAAAACTGAAAGTGAAACTAAGAAGGGCTGGACCAACTGTAACTACACAGAAAAGGTTTGACATCAGCAAATTGAAGGACCCCCTTACCAGAAAAACTTTTGCGGCTGATATAAAGAAGCGATACCAATTTGCCAAAAGTCAGGAAAAGACATTGACTGATGATATAGACCAGAAATTCAACACCATTTCAACAATATATAAGGAAAGCAGCAAATCATGCTTGGGATTCCAGGAAAGGAAGAAGCAAGACTGGATAACACCAGAAACATTAAACACCATAACGATGAGACAGGAAATGAAAAGGAAGAAAACAGAAGCGAAGTCCCCCAGGTTAAAGCAACTATATTGCGAACAGTACAGTCAGCTGAACAAGGAAGTTAAACGCCAATCCCGAGCCAACAAAAGGAATTTCCTAGACGATCTTGCAAGACAAGCAGAAGAGGCAGCACTGAGAAATGAACAAAGCACAGTATACAAAATAACTAAAATCATCAGCGGAAAACGAGGTGCAAACAATATTACATTAGTAAAAGATAAACAAGGAAATTTCATCACGACAGCCGAGGGACAGGAAACAAGATGGGCAGAGCATTCCAGAGAAACTCTGAACAAGGAACCATCAGAGACACAATTGAATGTTCCTGAGGCTGAAAACGATCTAGATTTTAATACAGACATTCCACGAAATAAGAAATCATCACAGCAATCAAAGGGTTAAAGAATGGAAAAGCTCCTGGCCATGATAACTTAAATGCAGAGCTATTTAAGACAGACCCTGAGCTAGCAGCAGAACTATTAGAACCTCTATTTGCACAAGTCTGGAAAACAGGGACAACACCAACAGAGTGGAACAAAGGAATAATTGTCAAATTGCCCAAGAAGGGAGATCTTGCAGACTCCAATAATTGAAGAGGAATCACTCTTATTTCAGTTCTTAGCAAAATACTAGGCAGGATAATTATTCAGAGAATTTCAAAAGCAGAAGACCACAAACTGAGGAAAAAACAAGCAGGATTTAGAAAGAACAGAAGATGTGTAGATCATATATTTATTCTCAGAAACATTATAGAGCAGTGCTCAGAATGGCAAAGACAGCTGTACATTAATTTCGTTGATTTTGAAAAGGCTGACAGTATACATAGGGACAGTTTATGGAAAATACTGAGGGCTTATGGAATTCCAAGCTGCATAGTGTCAATCACAAAAAGCCTCTATGCCAACTTTACGTGTAGTGTTGGGCAGAGCAACCTAACCTTTTAGGTGAAGACAGGAGTACGACAGGGATGCCCCTTATCAACCACTCTATTTTTAACAGTCATAGACTGGGTGATGCGCCAGACAACAGAGGGCAGTCCAAGAGGAATAAGATGGACTACACTTTCTACACTGGAAGATCTGGAATATGCAGATGACATTGCACTGCTAACACATTCACATCAACACATCCAGGAAAAAACGGATAGACTTAATAAGTATAGCCAGCAGGTGGGCTTGAACATCAATTTAAAGAAGTCAGAGGTCATGACGCTCAATGTGAGCAGCCCTGAGCCCATATCAGTAAGGAATCAGCAACTGGTACAGACAGACACCTTCACATACCTAGGATGCATAGTAACACCAGACGGCGGGGCAAGCAAAGACATCAACAACAGAATGAACAAAGCAAGAACAGCCTTTTTTAGCCCAAACAACATCTGGAAGTCCTCTCAATACAGCACAAGCACAAAATTAAGATTATATCAGAGCTGTGTGCTTTCTGTGCTTCTCTATGGTGCGGAAAGCTGGAGAGTTACAGAGAAGGAAACGTCGAAATTGTCCTCTTTTCACACAACATGCCTAAGAAAATTTACCGAATCTTTTGGCCGAATACCATCACCAACCAAGATCTGCTTACTCGGAGCAAGCAAGATGAAATGCACACCATCATAGCTGGCAGACGCTGGAGCTGAGTTGGCCATGTCCTCAGAAGAGACCCCGATGCCATCACAAGAACAGCTATGCTATGGACCCCTGAAGGAAAACGTAAGAGAGGCTGACCAAAAAACAACTTGGCGGAGGACTGTAGAGGCAGAGATGCAAAGAATGAACCAGAGTTGGGGCACTGTACGAAAGATGGCCACCGACCGAGCAAAGTGGAATCAATTTGTTGTTGCCCTACAAGACGCCACTAGGCGTGATGGCCACTGACTGCTTTGACGGTCGGCGGCTAAGGATCAAAGAAGAAGAAGAAGCACAACGTACGCTAAGCAAGAAAAAAAAAGCACAGTACCTTCCATCTACGGTGCCTGTCACAGAGAGTTTATTGATCATAAATTGCCTATATCCTCTTCTTTTTCTTTCACCCGTATCCTCTATTTTATTATCACTCTTTACCTTTTTCCTGTATTTTTCGCATCCATTCGTTTGCGAAAAATATTTTCTTCCCCATTCTCAACTTTACCGTTTTCTTTCTCATACTGGTAAACGCATTTATGACATAACGTGTCAGAGAGAGAGAGAGCGTTAAAATGCATTCTATTGCATTAGGTGTCAGTGGACGAAACTGTGAATATATTCGTCTGGCTAGACATAGGAGCAGACATATGTCTACAGCATTCCCTGCACCAGACGAAATAAACTGTGAGTATTCGCTTTCGCCTGACCTATAGGCGACAAAGTTGGCTGCATTTTCACCTGCCACAACGAGTTGCATCGGCTGAGCGCTCAGTGAGGCGCGATAGCCGACATCTCCTCGGCGCAGTTTGAGACATTTGTCTGGAAATCCCAGCTGACAAGGCAGTCACTGTTGGCCTGGTCAGCGTGAGGTGTGAAAACGCACGAGTGTCAGTTCATGGTAGTCTTCTAGTTGATGTAAGGTGTTTTAGACGGAAAGGGGAGATTATTTCGTTTGGCGAAATAAAGTTGGGACCCTTTGTCTGGTAATAGATATAACCAGATTGTTAAACTTTATTTTTCATTCAGTCCTCAAAATTCGCAGTAGACAGGTTGTTCGTAAATAGAATAAGCTGTATAGCGAAGCCCTAGTTTGTTCGGAAATTTACCGAGCTCTAGACTTCAAATAAATATATTAGCGTATAATTCTAAAGTGTACGATTACCTGTAGTTCTGTGTGTTGAGGTATATATTATAATAATTATCTAATATTTTGTGAAGTGTTTAAAGTGATAATCGCTTATTTCATATTTCACTAGTTAGATTTGGTGCAGAGTGCTTAATTATATAGTCTGTATTATTTTCTAATGACGTGTTTCAGTGGAAAGCAGAATAAATTATAACTTCTAGCTTAAACAACAATGTAGCTATAACGAATTTAATTTAACTGCTAAATAATCAGACGGGAACAATTTTTCTAAACTAACTTATAAATGCTAGATGCCTCATGAGTGTTGACGGAATACGTATGTATTCCTAATTCATGAGGATTGATGATTTTTAAATATATAACTTATTGCACGGGAAGTTTTAAATGATAAGTCAAGCTGTACGCTTGCATTTTAAAAACGTAAGTTATATTGAGTACATAATATGTAACATATTTCATATGTGTTTTTTTCTTTATTCAGTGAATACTGGGGTAACCCAAACTTTGCCGGCGTTTTGTACAGAGACATACCTAATAAATGCTTATACTGGGCCGTTGAGCCAGTGCATATTTCTACACTAACTCTTATGTACATGCTGCCTTGTGGCGAGAAAAATTACAGAAATCTAAAACATTAACTTTCCGACATTGTTGACAAATGTGTGGTGAACCAAGATTATTTGTTGAGAGAAGTTGTCCACCGGTCATCTTCCTAATTAAGGGAAACCTCGTGTTCTGACATTATGTGCTCGTTTAAGCCTAATTCTTACCTTGTGAGTCAAGTGACACTAACTTTAGTCTGAAATAACTATCGCATGAAGCAGACGCTCCCCGGATCCATTTTGATGAAACCAACAAATAAATCTGCAGAGCTGGGATCCGCTTCATTTAACGACAGTAACAGATAAAAAGTGTGTGAGTGTCCCAAAGTTTGCGCCAGACGGCGAACCACAGCACGATTGTAAGTATATCAGGGCCCTGATGAAAGAACCGAGTGAAAGTAGACTGAAGGATGTTCTTTGTCTGAGTCACCCACGTTGTAACTTCCTTTATGCAAGTTATTGCTAACAATATGTACCTTAGAATAAAGCAGAGTATCAAGTCTGTCCATACCTTAAAAGGGGGAAACCATAGACTCAATCATATGTATCTGTAACTCTTTGGGGTTATCACTTTCTTCTAACGGGACTGTGAGCTATATATCCAGGGGAGGACCATACAAACGGGTCTATCACTATTGTAGCATTCCTTGATTTTTATGACTATTTGTATGTTTTTGATGCATTTTATATGTTGTGATGTAAGTTTACTATGATAATTAAACTATACCTACATTTATTTCAGTGTGGTGGTCAGTTCGTTCCCATAATATCTATATAATCATTGTTATAGTTGTTCCCACGTCTGTGTGTCTAACTGTCGTCACTTGTATGTGCGGGCACGGGAGTGGATAGATATATATTAATATACCTATTTTTTATAGACTGTCTGACTCCTTTGGATCTGTTGTAGAAGATAGGCGGAAAGAGAGATTCCCGATTTTCGGGACAGCCTCTATAAATTTCTACCATCTCACTCGTGGAACTCTATTTCTGTTATCATATCTCACTGTGGCTATCACCCATTCTAACCTATTCAGAAGGGACCAACCACATCCTTGGTATTTCATGGAAGGACAAAGGAACAAATGTCGAGGTGTTGCCACATGCTGGCTTTCAAAGAATGCATACTCTGCTTAGACAGCGCAGACTACGTTGGCAAGGCCATGTCCATTGCATGGAAGACAGCCAGTGTATTTTCTACGGACAACTAGCAGATGGCAAAAGAACAACCGGACGACTGGACATAAATCCAGCAACCTTGGAGGATGAAGCTGCCAATCGCATCAAGAGACGATGCTCCCTAATACGGCTTCAGCTCAGATGTCGTTCGTCCCGAACGACATCTGAGCTGAAGCCTTATTTTTCTGTTGGAAACATGTGTTGTTTTAAATTTTTCTTTTCATATCCATGTGTTTTCACAATAAAATAAAATCTTGTCTAATCTGTTATATTCTTAATTTGATATCACACGCCGTTTCTCCAACTTTGAATATACTGCTGCCAATATGCATCATCATCAGTTTCTTTTGCGCTCGCTCCCATCGGAGCATAGAGCCACCACTGCGGTTGGTCCCGTTACATGAAGCCTGCACTATGCATTCACATACAGCGCTTGTTCAATTTTGTATTACATGATGAGGTTCCCAACCCCCCATACACAAATTCATATTAGTCGCCTAGTACGACATGCCTTAGGGTTCAATAGACGCATTCTTTCTTCATCTCTTCACAGATCCCCGGGAAATGCACGACCAAGACATGTAGTAGTTTAAATCTTTTACGAATGTTTCATCTATATTTGTTCTTTATAGACTACATCTCAGATTGGACGAAAAGATGCTCTCACGGCAAGCAGAAGAGAGGTGAAAACGTTGAAAGGAACTCCATGACTATAAGCAGCTGAGGGCTATCACCTCGGGGGCGGATTCTATAGTCAGTTATGACTGAAGGGGCTATTATTATTATTAGACTACGATAAGGCAAAGTAAATCATAAGGAAATTATCAAAATGTTAGAAAGCATAAGCATCGAAGGTAAAGCCTGAGACTAATAATGAGCATTTGTCGCGAAATTCTTCGCCCAACCTCTTCTCTCTCTTTCTCTTTCTCTCTCTCCCATGATTTCGAATGCCAAATAGGACAATGACCCAAGATTGGGGGTTTCCAGCTACTTGACGCTTCAGTATTTTAACCGAGAGGCCAATGACCCAGATATCCGGGGATTTCCAGTTGACCGGGTGGGAATGCCCAGTGACCCAGAATATCAAGGATTTCCCATGTACAGCAGCTCATAGGACATTCACCCGTGACCCGTAGGCTGGGGTTTTCCCTAGCCTGGATGAGTTCAGTGACCGCTGTTAAACGTATAAAATAAAGACTATATCGGTTATATCTTTACTCACATCTGCAAGCCCCGGCGGAAACTTCTAGCGTGTAATTTGTCAGACTACCAGGCAAAAGAATTGCTTTTATGCCGTCTTTGAGAAACCAAACTGCAATATTGGAACAAAGCGGGTGAGCTGGACATTAATGAATGCATTATCTTCTTATATGCAATTATTTGTATTGAATGTTTGAACTGCTTTCAATTATTACCTCATTATATGCAATTAACTTTAGTTAATGTTTGCACTGCTTTTCAGTCAATGCAGTTCTTTCTTTTATGCACACACTTTCATGTAATGGTTGTATTTTTTATGGAATTCATATATTTACTGTTATATAATTTTTGTATGCCTGTGATGTCCTTCAGGTTGTTTCACAGAATGCATATGCACTACCCTGCCCGCATCTTTTATTTAATGATTGTATATTTTATCGCATTCATGTATTTAATGTAGTATGATCTTTGTATGCCTTTACAACAGTTGATGATATATGTCTGCCCCTACCGTATTAATATTATATGTTTGCAGCTCGAAGAATGGCGCTCAACATTGGTCCATGTCATTTATGTAATAATATGACTGATATCTGAGCCTGGTTTATACACCACACTCAGGACAATTATTGCCTCTAACCAGAGAGATAAAAAGACTGTTCCTTTGTGTGTTATCTCCTAGCTCCCTGGTGGTGACGAACGCAGGTGAACTTTCAGTTGTGCAGTGAAACCTTGCAGTATACAGTTACGAACTGTTCCAGCAACTTGGCCAGGGGGAGAAAACTTGCAGTGATATTGTGAAGTCATACAGCAGCAACAACATTCATGATAAGTGCTTTTTAAGAAAGGACCAACATTAAAAGATATTGTGTCATACCAGTCAGTGATTAGAATTAGGACATAAACCTCAGCCATCGTGAAGGGTACCCTAATAATAAACATAATTTTTGTGTAGGCTATTTTTATCTCCTACTCAGTAATATATACATATAACCATATATACATAATTTGTTTTTTTTTTCTTCCTTGTGTTTTTCTGTAACCAATATAGCTTGAGCTAATATATTCATTGAAAAGAATGTCACTGTTGTTTCTTTCTTTTCACTAAATGTTCTGTATTGCTTGGTAGTTAACTGTTTTTTGTTATTCATTATCTTAATTACCAGCTGGGGGTCTCATGAGCCATATTAGTACCTCAGGAGAAGTGTGGCTGAAGACCTAACCTACTCTCAGGATCCTTGATGGGATTTGCTTCTTAACTTAACTGAGAAGAGTTTAAATTTCAGTCTCCTGAAACATTTCTTCCTACAAGTGTCGAACTATCACCTACAGTGAGCCAAAAGACACTGTGGAAGAGATTGGTACTCTCTTTTATTTCTTCTATCTATCCTGTCTTCTATCCTGTCGCTACAGCATGTACTGGCAACAAATAGCAAATGAGGAAATTTTATGTAAAACATACATGTTGCAATTATAAATGTAGAACATAACAATAAGTAAATATGACACGATGTAGTAAAATGTATTAATATTAACGTATGTAACTTTTCAGAAGTTTCATTAACCGTCACCAGAAAAACACGGGCAACGCCGAGGTACTTACAGCTAGTCTGGCATAAAAATGACATCTCGGGAATGCACTTTCAAAGTAAATGAACAGTTTAAAAAAAATTCAATAGATTCAAATAGCACGTTAATAGCATCTGATGGAGGATGCATCTCAGAAGACGGCAAAGAGAGAAGATTCTGGATAGTTTGACATCATAGCATGTAAAGAAAGCAACAACAGAATTGATAAATATTACTGTAGACAGGAAGTTGTGGACAGACATGATCACCTATACCACCAGGCATGGTATTTGAAGAACAAGAAGAACAAGAAGGTATGTTTCTTCAAGAACAGTCTAATATCAAATTACTAATTTACTGTCATAATCTTCGTATTTTCGCTGTATACTTTCAGACCCAGTTACCGTGACCTCTCATCAAATATACATTTTTAGTTAACTTTAAAATTATGAATACATATTTGCCTGCCAAAACCATATTCGTTCACGATGATATCAAGAAAGATCCCCTGGATTAGTTTTGAATGTGAAACAATGTGACCTCTTTTTTTTAATAATTATTAGGCCACTAGCAATGACATTTTTATGCATGGTGGAATAAACACATAAAAAACCTTATCTTAATAACCTACAAGAGGGAAAAGAATAAACTTCAATATTTATCTTCACATGATGTCTTTTTGAGAAGATTTATTAATTCCTTTGAATATAAAAAAAAAAAAAAATCACTGACGTAAGATTTCTTTCATACATGAGAGGACGTATAAAACAATTTACAACATTACAATTTCGGAAATAGGTCTAAATAGTTGTTTTACTGTGGTACAAGGGCAGAACAACCTAATACGTTGTCAAATAAGTCTTTGTCAGCGCGCCTAAGACACGAAACGACGTATGAGGACAGAAAAATCAATATAACATGTAACGTCTTCAGCTGCCAGATTTTTGTGACCATGTATGTCCACAGTGTCGGTTTCTGGCTTCTGTTATTAGCTAACAACGATCAAGTATCATCTCCATTTTTCGTCCTAGACGGATTTTTTTTTTCCTTAATAAACCGACATTTGCCACGATATGTTCCAACTTTCATATCCTCAAATTAAACGTTAAAAAAAACGTCTTAAAAAAACGTAAAATAAACCGGAAGATAACAAACAAACAAAATGATTTAATAATTTAGCTGAATGAACTCTAAAATGAGATTCAGAATGTCATGTAATACTTTACACCAGTGGAGTATTGTCACGGCGTATTTCTAGGCCGTAATTCTATGTGTTAGACGGTCGGAAACCGTCCTGATAGTCATGTGATCAGAGTAGTCATTTGATCAGCGGAAGTAACGGAATGCGCAAATCTGGCGCGATTTTAGGGAGTGGAGATTTGACTGCCATCCATGGCGGACGCAGTTTCTGAATATGCCAGCTTCGGCTGTCTGGGATATCTAAGAGTGACGCGGTGCCCGCCATTTGAGCCCTATTCCTAACTTTAGATATTTCTGCTATTAAGGATTCCAGGGAAGTGGTTATTTACGTAGCGTTGAGTTTGGAACATGCTAAGTTACTGTCGTGCATTTTCATAGTCAGTGTTACTATGTAGGTTTTTCCCGCGTGATGGCGTGATTTTCATTTTAGGATTATGGAAGTCAGATTACCCGTTCTGTAGATTAATTTTACTACATGCGTTCCCTGTTGTGGCACGTATATAGTCGTAATGTTGTATTTTCGTCAGGCCATGTGTGGTCATGTGTTTAATTGAATAAACGGGATATAAGCTGTTTCATGAGCGTTAGTCATATGTCACCCACTGTTGTTGTGTCATGCCTCTGGCAATACGAGCCTATGTGAAGTTCTTGATATAAGTTATTTAGGACAACATTGGTATAACCTTAGAAGTGAAGGGGAAGGTAGCTAGCACCTTATTTCTCCCTCCACCTTAGCTATTATTTTTTTTTTTTTTTTTTTTTTTTTTTTTTTTTTTTTTTTTTTTTTTTTTGTTCGCCCGCTAATACTCGAGGCGAAATCTCAGGTTATCATTTATGTCTAACCTGACATTGATTTTACGTGAGTATCCCTTTATTTCTTGTACAGAGACAAATGTCCCTCGCCATTCAGGCAAATACTCGCCGATTTCGGAGGTACCCATTGCAGCTGGGTCGGCTCAGGAGCCGCCAGTCCCTGGTCGACGACACTCCTTCAAATGTCCTCGCCAGGTCTCGAGTTAATCCAGTCCAAATCCCGGTCGACGAAAAATCCTCAAATGCCGTCGCCCGGGTTTGATCCTGTATCACCCGGTCGCCAGAGCGGTGTTGTAACCACTACGCTAGCGCGGCTCCCAGCTATTATATAAAGGCGTGTGTAATAAGTATTCTGTTGTGATGGAGCATTGAGAAAAACTACTTATTGCCTATTTCCTAACGTTTTCTTTTCTTTTCTTTCTTTTTTTTCTTTCTTTTGTTCTCTCATCAAATAGTAATAAATCAATCAATCAGTCAATACCCTTTAGCTCCCCAAGGAGCATAGGCCTTCAACAAACACATGCCAAGTCTTCCTGTCCCGCGTCATCTGCTCAATTTCTTTCCATGTTTTCCTCATCAATTTCAACTCTGTTTCCAGCTCTCTTCTCCATGTGTTTTTTTCTACCTCTGCCTCTCTTTCCCTGTGGATTCCAGAACAAGGACTGCCTTGTAATACTATCAACAGGTTTCCTCAATGTGTGTCCTATCCATCGCCAGCGTCTTCTTCTCAGCTCTTGTTCCACTGGCACTTGTCTGGTTCTTGTTATCAGTTCCACATTTGTGACTTTGTCATACCATTTCAGTCCTCCTATTCTACGCAAGCACCCGTTTATAAAGTTTGTAGCTTTTTAGTTGTTTTTGTTGCTCTCCATGTCTTATATCCATACAATAAGACTGGCTTGACATTTGAGTTGAAGATTCTTATTTTCGTATTGGACTTGATTTCTCTTGACCTCCACATGTTTCCCAATGCAATGAAAGCGCCTCTTGCTTTTTGTATTCTTATTTTGATATCATTGTCTGTCCCTCCAAATAGTAAGCCTTTTGATATTTCCAAAACCATTTTACGAGCCTGATCGCGATTTCTTTTATTATTGTTGTTGCGATTTCTTGTTCATTTTGATCTCACCGAGAGCTCTGTTCTGTTTCATTTTCGAATATAGCCCACTTTTCAAACTTCAAAAGCTTCACGCCGTTCTTTCAATGTCTATAGCCCATTATCGTAAAGTAACCTATGACGACGAAGAACCTTAGAGATTATAGTTTTAATTGTTCCTTTTGAACGTCGGCCATTCCATTAATTTTGTTTCAGAAAGCTGTTTCTATTTTGTATGTGGTGTATCATATTTCCCATCCCGCACATTTTTGTTATGGTTTACACTACACTTTTTAAAAATTGCACAGTATTTATGTGCTACAATAAATGTATGTTGCCCATTTGTATTTGGCTATAAAACACTTTTGTTGCACAATATTTATGTGAAATAATACACTTTTTTGCACAGTTTATCGTGCAAAATATGCTTGTGCTCCACACATTTTCTATGTTCATCACAGGTCCTTTTTGATTTGTCTTAGACGTGCCAGGTATCTTCTGTTCAACACACTGAAAATCAGACAGGCAGTTACGTGTCCATGTGGGGAGGATAAACAGACAGTAGACACACGTACTCCAAAACTGTCGTCTCCATGAGAGGAGCTGGGAAGGAGCGTGGCCTTCTCCAACCCAGTTGAGGGAGAAACTGTATAGTGACTAGAGAAGCCTGAGACGAACTTCCAGCTATATAAGGGAGATAGATGTGGTAATGGGAGAGTGAGCGACGAAGAAGTAAAGGTGTAGTTCCATTTACAGTTGATTGTTTGAGTAGTAGTAACATTTGCTGGCTATTTCTTTCTGAAATAGGCCATGCTGGCAATACGCTGATCGTTTTGTTCCGTTAGTTTCCGCAAAACAACTTACAAAACATTTTATTTGAATTTTACCATTGTTTAGGAGATTCCCTGAAGTGCGCTTATAAATTCTATTACAGCATTACTTTTTAAACACTTTTTTTGGGTTTAAATTTGATATGAGCGTTATTTAAATGTTTATAATCTTGGAAGCATTGGTCAATTAGGTTTCATATGATCCAGGAAGATAACATTTTGCACACGACCCTCTATCGTGGTATATTTTAAGCTACCAAAATTTGAAGGAACCCCGAGTGACCTACCCTGCCCCGTCAAACGAAAATTAAATCTGAAAAAGTTATATACATTTTACAGTAATGCAGATGTGAAAGGATCACAGAACCTAGTGACGTTGTACACGAAATTGTGAACATGCTCACAGAACTTGCTGACGTAAATACAGTTGTAAACAGGATCACATAACGCTTCCATTTTTAGTACAATTTTAAAATAAAAGTTTGCAGCCTAAAACATGTTTTTCTTTAAGGTGACCAGACGTCCCGGTTTTTCCGGGACAGTCCCGGTTTTCGACCATTTTTGATAATTTGTCCCGACTTTTTTTCTATGCAATCCGGGACGCCAATTTGTCCCGGTTTTGGACGAATTTGCCAATTTGGCATAAATCTCACAAATTTAAAAAAAAAATTATTATTCCGTGGCTGACTTGAGGGAATTTTCAATTATTAGTGAACTGGCGCCGAAACAGCACAAGAGGTTGTCAGGACCGCGAATTAGTTTTGTAGTTCCAATGTGATATTCGCAGTTATTTGAAATTTTAGGTAGTGGTAAAGTACCAAGATTTTGCGTACGGTATACGTTTATTTAATTTAAACGGTGAACTATTTGTGCATATTTTGTTATTGTTGTAAGAAAATGGTACCAAAGCGTAAATGCAGTTTCAATGAAGATTTACAAAAGGAATATCCGTTTATTAAAAAGAGTACATCAAACTTCAATGTACGATGCATTATATGTGCCTCCGGGTTTTCGATAAGCCATAGTGGACGTGGTGATATTAAGAACCACATAAGCAGTGAGAAACATAGGAGAGCCGTCGTTACAGCTGCATCAATCTCGTCGTTAACCACTTTCTTCAGAGCTGATAAAATTGGTGACCAAGAAGAGCAATTAGCTGCCATAGAAGGCGCCTTTGCATACAGTGCTACACAATCATACTTTCAGGTCTATGGATTGCACATCAAAATTACTTCAGGTTACTTTAGAGCCAAAATTTGCATGTGCACGTGCGAAAACAGAAAACCATTATTCGAAATGTCTTGGCACCCCATATTCTAAATGAGTTAAGGTGTGACCTAGAAAAGTCTACATTTATTTCTGTACTGACAGATGCATCCAACCACAAAGAATTCAAGATTTTTCCTTTGCTTGTCAGATACTTTGATCACAGTAATGGAGTGAAAATTAAAATATTAGAGTTAAAGTCATTGCCAGGTGAAACATCTGATATTGTAAGTAGTTTTCTTAATGACTGCATAACTGAAAATGGTTTAGACAGGAAAGTAGTTGGATTATGCGCAGACAACACAAATTCCAATTTTGGAGGTGCTGAAAGGAAAGGACAGAACAATGTTTTCAAAAAACTGCAGAAAACCTTGGACATGGTCTTATAGGAGTTGGGTGTGCAGGTCATATTTTTCACAACACTGTTCAAACAGCTGCAGATGTACTGCCTGTTGATGTCGAGCTGATTATTGCTAAAATGTATCTACTCTTCAAATCATACACAGTACGAGTTGAAAGACTCAAGGAGTTTTGCCAGTTTGTGGAAACAGACTTCCAGATGATCTTAGGTTATGCGCAGACTAGGTGGCTTGCTCTGCTGCCTGCTGTTGAAAGGGTTCTTCAGATGTTCCTGCCTCTAAAATCATATTTTCAATCTCAAGACAGATGCCCAGTTTTTATACAGACATTCTTTGAAAATCCTCTATCTGAGGCATGGCTTGTTTTTGTTCACAGTCAGGCCTCTCCATTCCACGAAGCAGTGCAAAAAATAGAGGGACAGACGGTCACTGTGTTTGAAGTCATTGACAGCATCAACAGGTTGAAAACTATTTTGAAGTCCAAACTGGAAGACTGTTTCTTGCCATCAAGAGTTAAGCTAATCCTTGAAAAGCTGGAAATGGAAGGAATTCCAAAGGAGGATGTGAAAAAAGTTTCATGCTAGCGTTTCTTTGTTCTATGAAACAGCTTTCAATTATTTGAATAATTGGGCTGCAAAAAATTTTCAAGACCTAGAATCCTACAGCTGGGTAACGCTGAACGAAATACCAATTTGGGCAGATATTGAGATATCATCATCACTAGTGATTCAAACATTACCTTCAGCCCACTTTACAGAAACTGAAATTTATGACGAATATGTCTATATGAAGCAGTTTGTTACTTCTCAGAAAATTAGTGAATGGAATGCCAAAAATACATTGCCACCACAACGTTGGATTGAAATGGTTTCCCACTTCAAAAACAATAATGTGACATTTTCAAATATTTTGAAGTTGCCACAGAAAGAGTGTTTTCTTTGATGAACAGCTTATGAGCAAGTGATAAAACACAGCTAGGTGTTGAAACTTTGAAAGCTATGTTGACAACCAAAGTGAACTGTGAGGAAACATGTGTCGAGTTTTTTAAGATGCTGCTTGCAAAGAAGGACCTACTGATAAAAATCCACTCATCTGAAAAGTACAGTAACTCAGCTTCCCTTAAGTAAGGATTATTGATGTTTTTCTCTCTTATTAGTTTAAGTAGTTAAACTTATACAGTAAAATGTATGTTATTCAGTGTTATTCAAATGTATATATAAAATGTATATTATTTTAAATTGACATCAACTTGATTTTTCCGGGACATGTCCCGACTTTTGACCTTTTCTTTACCCCTTTGTCCCGATTTTTTGCATTGAAATAGTGTGGTGAAGTGGGATGTTATAAATATTTATAGGGGGACTTAGTGTACTGACTGAGATCAGCTGTGAAGGTATCTATATCTAATGAGAGTAGTGTATTATAGATAACCTTACTTGCTGCCACATATATATATATATCTCAGTCAGAATTATTCTGGAATAGTGTGATGACTACGTTGTATGTCTAGGGTATGTGTATGATGAAGTGTAAGTCATAACAACAACAGACAGATAAACAATTTAATTTATTCCACCACACTTGACAACACTGTGACACTCACATACATATAACACTCTAAAGGATATCTTAAAGGAGTCACTGATAACTTTTCAAATAACAATATGTATTCATTGCTGTTATGAATGAATATGTGTCCTGATTAAAATACAAAGGGAACCAGGAATCACAATCAATTTTACTTACAAGTTATATGTACAGAATTTATCAATATGAATATGGTAATGACATATATTATTAAAAGTATCCTATGTGTGTCAGTTGTGTAGTAGTAATATGAGGTAATACTGGTTTTGTTTTGTTCAAGCTCTGTTGGTATTTGTCATCATGACTTCAATAGTTTGTCTTTATTGGGACTAGTATTGGAGATGTTCTCAGTTCCTGATATTAAAACAATTTAATTCCCCTCTTAATGTTATTTTTACAAGGTCATTTTAAGCTGGGGGTACATAATTTTGAGCTCAGCTGGCCACATCAGCTTATCTTGTGTGATGGCGGCAGGAAAAGACTCCTCTGCTCGATTTCTCCCCTGGGCTCTGGAGACACCTCACTGATAGCTAAATGGACCAAGGAGTATGCTGTCCGACTCTGGATTCAGCAAAGCTCTGACCAGGTGCTGCTCAATACCATCAAGACCACGGTCCCTGAAAACAAGAAGGATGTACCTTCTACTTCATAACTAATTTATACTCTCTTTTTACACTGAGCACAATACATCACAAACATTGAGTTCAGAGCGTTAGGCCAACTGTCAGCTTCATCTGAAATACTTTATACCAGTATTTACCTCCTTAATGGTTACTACGCCTCTGCACTTCCAGCATTATTTCTGTCTAATCAATAATCTAGGTGTCAGTGTACTGTTTGGCCATTCCATGCAGTTTTACTTTCCTCCGACACCTTCTGTTCAGGCTGGAGCATTATAGGCTTTACATCATGTTTGCTACTGAACTACACATATATACAGGCATAAATTAACAATTCACATTCAATTTTCATTAAAAGATACTGAATGTTTCAAGCTTACCACAATTCATGGAAACAAACACAGATACGTTGATTAGCAATGAATTCTGGCACAACTACTGGCACAAATTCCCATCTGCTTATGTTCCAGGCTTTTATTTAGCAAAAATATGAGCTGGCTTCAACGCACTGTTGCTTTATCAAGCTTATTTGACTAGTGGTCTCGAACTAACGCTCCTAAGTGAGTATATCAGCGAGTCTGGCCAATGGAGCCACGTTTCGACAAGTGTTTGAAAAAATTTTAACTTCCTACGTCTCCCCTAACAACCAAAGATAGTATTTATAGCCCGACTAATCGTGTTTAGCCTTACATATCATTCCAGCCAATCAGTTCAAATGTAACTTGTGGCCCATTTCCCGTACAATGGTGGTGTAAAAAAATCTACCACTGAGCGATTCTGATTTTGGGTGTTGTCTGACAGCACCATCATTTTATTTTGGCTATAACTTGTTAATTCCTAGACTATTTGCATAACGTTGTACATATTCTTTGTCAGCAAACCCTAAGGAACCCAAATATATATATTTAATAGAGCTAAGTGGCTGCGTTCAAAATATACAATTTCTTCTACCTCCTGTTTCGAAGATGTGCTGTCTGGGTACTGTAATGTTTTCAAACGTAAACCCATATAATGTTATCTTTTCTAATAAGCGTTTTCCAGGTTTTTTAAAACCTAACTCTGGGAAGGGTAGTGAATTTATCTCTGTCCGTCTGAAAAAGTTAGTGCATGTGGCCTTACACGCGTGATAGTAGTAATTGTGTATCGCGCGACGCGTGTTTTGTGTTGCACGTGTTCGGCTTTATGCCTCTCCCTTCTCTCTATCCTTTAGTCCATCTGTCTTTAGTTACGCCGTGTATAAAATGGAATGAATGAAATATTTAAATTAGGTCATTGATCAGCTTGGTATCTCAATGTTTTTCCAAGAAATACAGCACACGTTTCATTGAAGAAAGCGGGTAATAATATAGTAGGCTTTTACTATCAACGTGAAAGCGTTACAATTTGCAGACGAAGCATAAAACAAGGGGGATTTCGAGTACATTCCTTGTGACAGCACTGTTATTTTACCATTGCTCTTTTCTTTATTAGATTTATTTGTTAGGCTTTATATTTACCTTTTAATTTATATATGTGGATTAGAATATTCCACGACATCTCCCCTCTTAAAACAGACATCCCATGTCAGTCCTTTATTCTATATACACATAGATAAATGTAAGTCAACTTGACTTTACTCTGCTGTGGTGCTATCCTGGTTTTATGTAGTTGGGTCCATTCAGAGTAGGCACTACTCTTGAAATCTGCCTCAGACTTCTACAACCAATAATATATTTCGGTTATGTTACTGAACAGCCGCAAGTGTGAGTGCTTGTCTTAATGCTGCTTCGCAACCCGTATTCACCATTTCTCTTCTCTGAGTCTGCGCAATGACATGTCCAGAGAACATTATATTTCCCTCAAAATGTACGTTATGAGGAGATAACATATACCTGGTGATAGCAGAGTTTTCGTAGTGGATCCCATAATCTTCTTATTATCCTGTATGAAACATTCGGAATATCCTCAATCAAAGAGGCAACTCAGGGATTCATTACGTTCCTCCGAAATGTTTACATCCAACAATTTTCTCATCATTCTAGAGAAGACACTAGGCGCATTCTTCAATCCAAATGGCAATCTATTAAACTCATAGTGTCCTTCTGAGGTACTAAAAGCTAGGTATGGTCTAACCTCAGGCTTTACTGGAATCTGATACTATCCTTTACTCAGATCCACTTTTGAGAAATATTTAGCTTTATTTAGTCTGGCAAACAGCTGATTTGTATCCGGCAATGGATCCACCTGACTTTCTGTAATAGCATTCAGTCTCCTGTAATCTATACAGAGTCTATGTTCTCCAGAGGGCTTCCTTAAGAGTACAACACCGGAACTATATGAGGATTCACTGTGTGAAATGATTCCCTCCTTCAATAGATAGTCTATCTCTTCCTTCAAAGCTTTCTCCTTAGCAAACGGAATCGAATATGGTTTCATACAGACAGGTGTGGGGTCTATCAGTTTCATATCATATTCCAATGGGTTTGTATGCCCTGGTCGGTCTGTTAACACCTCTGCATGATTATTTAGAACCTGTTGCACTCTCTCTTTCTGAGTTTTCGTTAAATGTGTACTGATTTTCACCTGTGCTGCTGTCTCACAGGGGTGTAATGGATACTCAAATGATGAAAGTGGTTCCTTTTTCATCTCCATGGCGATGGACAAGGTCAACAAGTGTGTCTCTTCCTGATGTTCTCTTTCCAAATATTTCTTCAGGAGATTCACATGATAGATTTTTTCTTTCCCCTTCTTATCTATCTTATAATTTGTTCTAGACACCTTCTCTAAAACTGTATATGGACCCTGCCATCCAATTTGTAACTTATTCTGACTCCCGGGCAAAAGAAGCAGTACTTTCTCTCCCACAGCCAAATTTCTGTCTTTCGCCTTCCTGTTATAATAGGCAGCATGTTTCTTCCTGGCTTGTTTCAAATTTTCATTGGCAAGTTTCCAACCAGTTTTTAAACGAGTGGTCAGCTCATTCACATATTGGTATGAAGATGTAATGTTTTCCTCTGCCTTTTCATCAGTCCACGTTCTTAACAAAGCTACATATGGACCTTTAATTGTGTGGACCTATTTGTCCATGCACCGGTATGGTCTCTTCCACTCGAAGCTTTATAGTGAAGATTTTTCCTCCCAGAATTATCATTCACAAAACGACCGCTACCAATTTTTCTTTTGGGGCTTTCTCCCCACTTAAAATTCTTGATGAGAGATTTCCTCTCTCCATCCTCTTCCTCCAGTTTGTTTAAGTCCGATTGAGGGATTGTCGGCTTATCCTGGGGTAAGACATCCTTTTGCACTCTCCGCATAGTGGCCATTGTAAAACAGTTAAGTGAAGCTTGTCCGTGAAAAGGGGCTTCCCATTCCATTTGGTCCACTTTATCAAATCTATTTTTCTTTTTATTATCAGGCCTAATTTTGCCCCGGGGCGTGTCCAGGTCCTGATCCATGTTCCCACTTGTGGGTGTTCCCTCATGTGCTATGCTACACCTTTCTACAAAATTCTCAATGTCCCATCTTGCTTTGGGCCAATAATAATTGTGAGCCACCTTTTGAATGATGGTACCTATCTTCTCATGGTCCCCATCTGGTTTCACATGTAGGCTCCTTATTAAGTCTGCCCTATATCTTTTAGGAAGTACCAGCTGTCCTTGACCTTTGGATCTAGCTCCAGTCTTCCTATACATCAACTTGTTTTTCATGTAAAAATCTCCCTTGCCTGGAGTTGTATGACAAGTTGACAATTTTCTGAAACAAGGCTTGAGTGTTTTATCCCCAGCCTGTGCCTTCCTCATCTCTTCTGGAGTGGTATCCAACATAATATCCTCCTCCTGTCTTGAGGTCGACCTGACCTGAAGGGTTGCCATATACACAGGTTTCCTTCTGCAACGGTCAGTGTCATGATTGTCCATCTGACAATTCTTACACCACCTTTTTCCTTGGTTGAAAGATTTTCTTTCATCATATTTCCTTTCATCGAATTGTGGGAATTTATTTTTATTTTCATACCGTGGCCTATCAAACTGGTGCTTACCTTTATTTTGATCCTTAGGATCAAATTTATTAAAGTTCTGTGGTGCCCTAAAGTTATCCACTTGTTTCTTTTTATTTCCTGTTACCTCTGCTTGAGCTGCTTGATACCTTTCAGCAACATTTAGCAACTCACCCAGCCTCTCTGCACCTTGTTCCATGAGAAACTTTCTCAGGTCGGGAGCCATGGACTCTCTTAATTGCTCTATAAGGACCATTTCCTTAAGATCTTGGGTTTTCCCCAGAGAGGTCCATTTCTCCAAGTATGTCTCTATTCGTGCAGAGAACTGGTGATAGGTTTCACCTGACAGTAGTTTAGCATTCCTAAATTTTTTCCTATAAAATTCTGCATTCTTTTCATACCTTAACAAAAGAGCCTGCTTTAGCATGTCATAATTTTCCTGATCACCTCTGCTCATTTTTGCAAAAACTTCATAAGCTGCCCCACGAAGTCCTTGAGATAACTTTAAGCTCCACCTTTCTCTCTCTAACCCATACGTGGTAGCTAATAGTTCATACCTATTTAGGTAGCTCTCTATATCATCGTCTTTCTCAACAAAATGATCTAAATGAAAATTCATAGCTGAGGTTGAGGCTCCTTGGCTAGCAGTGGCATCAGAGGCAAAGGGACTGGCACCATTTTCAGGAGCATGGCCCTGAAACTCAAACTCCCTTAGTCGTAACTCATGTTCCCTTTGTAATCTCTTCTCCTCCTTTTCTGCTTCCCTCTCTGCAGCTAATCTCTTCTCTTCTCTTTCTGCAGCTAATTTCTTCTCTTCTCTTTCTGCAGTCAATCTTCTTTCTTCTGCTTCCAATTTCTTAGCCTCAGCCTCAATCTGCAACCTCTTAGTCTCAGCCTCAGCCTCAAATTGTAACTTCTTAATTTCCCTTTCAGCCTCTAACTTTCTTTCGGCCTCTTTTTCTAATCTTCTTTCTTCGCGTTCAATAAATTTGTCACATTCCGTAGTGACATAGGCAACCATAACTTGCCCATCTAATCCTAACTCTTTTGCAGTCTGTACAGCAGCAGATCGAAACTTGGCCAGGTCCGCCATTGTCTATCAGGTAAATTTATACAATGTCTAACCAACAATTCAATTTCTAAATATATATCTAATGGACAACACAGGCACCGTGAGCTCAACCTTATTTAATTCCACCCAAGGATACCTTTTAATTCTTATATTCCCTGAAGTGAATTACCCCCAATATTTTTAATAGGGAAAGGTTCAAAATCCCAAGAGCGAGACCCCAATATATGTGGTGAAGTGGGATGTTATAAATATTTATAGGGGGACTTAGTGTACTGACTGAGATCAGCTGTGAAGGTATCTATATCTAATGAGAGTAGTGTATTATAGATAACCTTACTTGCTGCCATATATATATATATATATATCTCAGTCAGAATTATTCTGGAATAGTGTGATGACTACGTTGTATGTCTAGGGTATGTGTATGATGAAGTGTAAGTCATAACAACAACAGACAGATAAACAATTTAATTTATTCCACCACACTTGACAACACTGTGACACTCACATACATATAACACTCTAAAGGATATCTTAAAGGAGTCACTGATAACTTTTCAAATAACAATATGTATTCATTGCTGTTATGAATGAATATGTGTCCTGATTCAAATACAAAGGGAACCAGGAATCACAATCAATTTTACTTACAAGTTATATGTACAGAATTTATCAATATGAATATGGTAATGACATATATTATTAAAAGTATCCTATGTGTGTCAGTTGTGTAGTAGTAATATGAGGTAATACTGGTTTTGTTTTGTTCAAGCTCTGTTGGTATTTGTCATCATGACTTCAATAGTTTGTCTTTATTGGGACTAGTATTGGAGATGTTCTCAGTTCCTGATATTAAAACAATTTAATTCCCCTCTTAATGTTATTTTTACAAGGTCATTTTAAGCTGGGGGTACATAATTTTGAGCTCAGCTGGCCACATCAGCTTATCTTGTGTGATGGCGGCAGGAAAAGACTCCTCTGCTCGATTTCTCCCCTGGGCTCTGGAGACACCTCACTGATAGCTAAATGGACCAAGGAGTATGCTGTCCGACTCTGGATTCAGCAAAGCTCTGACCAGGTGCTGCTCAATACCATCAAGACCACGGTCCCTGAAAACAAGAAGGATGTACCTTCTACTTCATAACTAATTTATACTCTCTTTTTACACTGAGCACAATACATCACAAACATTGAGTTCAGAGCGTTAGGCCAACTGTCAGCTTCATCTGAAATACTTTATACCAGTATTTACCTCCTTAATGGTTACTACGCCTCTGCACTTCCAGCATTATTTCTGTCTAATCAATAATCTAGGTGTCAGTGTACTGTTTGGCCATTCCATGCAGTTTTACTTTCCTCCGACACCTTCTGTTCAGGCTGGAGCATTATAGGCTTTACATCATGTTTGCTACTGAACTACACATATATACAGGCATAAATTAACAATTCACATTCAATTTTCATTAAAAGATACTGAATGTTTCAAGCTTACCACAATTCATGGAAACAAACACAAATACGTTGATTAGCAATGAATTCTGGCACAACTACTGGCACAAATTCCCATCTGCTTATGTTCCAGGCTTTTATTTAGCAAAAATATGAGCTGGCTTCAACGCACTGTTGCTTTATCAAGCTTATTTGACTAGTGGTCTCGAACTAACGCTCCTAAGTGAGTATATCAGCGAGTCTGGCCAATGGAGCCACGTTTCGACAAGTGTTTGAAAAAATTTTAACTTCCTACGTCTCCCCTAACAACCAAAGATAGTATTTATAGCCCGACTAATCGTGTTTAGCCTTACATATCATTCCAGCCAATCAGTTCAAATGTAACTTGTGGCCCATTTCCCGTACAATGGTGGTGTAAAAAAAATCTACCACTGAGCGATTCTGATTTTGGGTGTTGTCTGACAGCCCCATCATTTTATTTTGGCTATAACTTGTTAATTCCTAGACTATTTGCATAACGTTGTACATATTCTTTGTCAGCAAACCCTAAGGAACCCAAATATATATATTTAATAGAGCTAAGTGGCTGCGTTCAAAATATGCAATTTCTTCTACCTCCTGTTTCGAAGATGTGCTGTCTGGGTACTGTAATGTTTTCAAACGTAAACCCATATAATGTTATCTTTTCTAATAAGCGTTTCCCAGGTTTTTTTAAAACCTAACTCTGGGAAGGGTAGTGAATTTATCACTGTCCGTCTGAAAAAGTTAGTGCATGTGGCCTTACACGCGTGATAGTAGTAATTGTGTATCGCGCGACGCGTGTTTTGTGTTGCACGTGTTCGGCTTTATGCCTCTCCCTTCTCTCTATCCTTTAGTCCATCTGTCTTTAGTTACGCCGTGTATAAAATGGAATGAATGAAATATTTAAATTAGGTCATTGATCAGCTTGGTATCTCAATGTTTTTCCAAGAAATACAGCACACGTTTCATTGAAGAAAGCGGGTAATAATATAGTAGGCTTTTACTATCAACGTGAAAGCGTTACAATTTGCAGACGAAGCATAAAACAAGGGGGATTTCGAGTACATTCCTTGTGACAGCACTGTTATTTTACCATTGCTCTTTTCTTTATTAGATTTATTTGTTAGGCTTTATATTTACCTTTTAATTTATATATGTGGATTAGAATATTCCACGACAAATAGGTCAAATCTACTATTTTGTCCCGGATTAGGGTTTTGAAAATATGGTCACCTTATTTTCTTCCACACGTTAATAAAATAGCCTACTTCATCTATGTATTAAAAAGATGCACATATACATGGATTCTTTATATTAATAAAATAAACATTTGTATTTAGAATGCAAATAACAGTTTTACAGATGAAAAACAAACTTTCAATGCTTAACTGTATTTTAAAATAACAAGCTTCAACTTACAATGTTTACGCTCCTTGATGCGTCAAAAATATATTTAAAGTGCATAATTTCGAATAATGTAGGTACTGTTTTTCCAGTTCCAGTCAATTAAAATTGTATGTTACAATTAATATCTCCAGCATTGTCGCAGTCGTATTCTAAAATAGCAAATACGTCAAAAACTTTAAATTCACTGTTGCAAAGCGTGTGACGAAAAACGAAACAAATATAGCTGGTGTAAAGTTTACTCCCAATTTGTCAGTAATGACTCATTATTTTTTTAAATCGCAGAAGTCATACAGGTTGACAGGTATCATTAATAAACGGCTGTTCCCATAAAACTGTCATCGCTCATGTGCACATCCGGGTACATAAATTTGCAAAGACAAAATTTGAAAAGATAATTGAACGGCCACTGCAGTGACTCACCGTGCATTAATCTCTGTAATGATTTTCAGGTTAAGTACTTTTTAAAGGCCTCTTGTACTTCCTGGGGGTCTTTGATGAGACAATAAACAATATTTAAAAAATATTTTAAACACACGCTTCTAATGCGCTAAACACCCAAAAATAATTTGTCAAGGAGTTTATAGCTTGCAGTCAAAAAATGTAACATCAAATTGACAAAAAGCGTGTAGCGCTTAAGCGCTTATCATATATTTTATCCATAAGTGTCTAATGAAGTATAAAGCAGAAGTTAATTTCATGCAGAATCAGCGCCCCACGCTTTTTGTGCATTAAAAGCGTGTGTTTTAAATACGTTTTTTTTTTTTTTTTTTTTTAAATATTAGAAACATGTTGGATTGTTTCCCTTGATTTAGCTAGACACTTGTTTGAGTACTGCCCTGTTTTACGCATAGAAAAATAAAGCACACCACGTACTCTTGAAATTTTAATTAACTTGATTATGGCCCGTGATTTGTTTACATTTCTTTACGAAAATCTTTAACTACTCATAATGTCATAATTACAATATTAAATTATTAAATAATTGACTGATTATTGTATTGTCATCGGGAATACACAACTGTGCCAAGTACATGAGGCTGGCAAACTCATCATGTCAACACAAATTGCTACAGAAACCGCTGCTTTAAGAGCATGTTAACTTCAAGACCATGCGAATGCTTGATGCAGGCTACATGCAAGGGGACCAGCTGCAGTGTGTGCTCCGTGCTCCACAAAGACCTTAACGGAACAGGATGACGTCATAAAGATTGTGTGAATAATATTCACTGTAATGATACTTATGTAAAGACACTTTTTAACTGTGTTGTGTTTAACTGCCTATATAATTATTCTGTGCATAATTATATCGTTATGATTATTTTATGAACGTCCGATTGACAGAGTGGTTAGAACCCTGGTCTCTCACGGCAAAGGTGACGGGTTTGAATCGTGGTACCGATACGCTGCAGTTTCATCATAATCATCAGCTGCCATCTCCACAACGAAGGTTGGCTGTAATGGATCTCCAACGTCTTCTGTCTCTTGTCTTGGTGGTGCACTCTGACAGACTCTTTCCTGTCCATCTCTTGATGTTATCGTCCCACTTATAGCGCTGTCTTCCCCTTGCACGTTTGCCTTCACCTCTCCCTTATGCAGTTTACCTCTCCAATGCTGTAGTTTACCCAGCTGTAAATGATTAGGGAAGGAAGAGGCAGCGATGAAGGGAATTGGTCACCTCAGCTCTCGAGGTCACCAAGTATGATGAAGTCTATAACCTTTCTGTCACGTAGACATTTATGATCTATAAATTGCCTTTATCCTCTTCTTGTTCTTTCACCCGTATTCTCTGTTTTATTATCACTTTTATCCTTTTTCCTGTGTTTTTCGCATTCGTACGTTTGCGACTATATACATTACTATTTTCCCATTCTAACTTTCGCCGGGTTTAGTTTCTTATTTAGAAACTCACTAGTGAGTTATTACGTAGATGCCAGGCTCGGGAGGTTATTGCGTTGTGGACGTAAACTGTGAATATTCGTTTTCGCCAGACTTATAGGCGAGATATCGTCTGCATTTTTCACCTGTCACAGCGTTTCTCGCACTTGCCATGAGCGCTCACGGTCCGATAGCTGGACGGAGGTGTGAATCGCGCCAGACGCATTCGCTCAGAGCAGACAGTGTCTGGGATATCCCACATGACACGTAGTTTCTCGGTTACCTTTCTCAGCGAAAAGTGTGATCTGCCACTCACTCCTCGCTCAGTAATGAGGATAGGAGGTGTCATAGACGCACTGATGGCAGTTACGGCATGCATCTATGTACAGGAGGTGTTAAGAGTAGGGGAGGCTATTGCGTAGTTTATGGAAATAGTGGACATCTTTGTCTGGTGTTTCATATATACTGGAGGGAGTTAGATTTTAATTTCATTCAGTCCTCTAAATTCGCAGTAGACAGGTTGCTCGGAATAGAATAAGCTGTATAGCGAAGTTTCTCAGTTTGTTTCGACAATTTGTCGAACTTCTAGAATTCCATAAACATTCAGCGTATGATTCTAAGTTGTGCGACTACCTGTAGTTCTGTCTGAGGTAAAAATAGATATAGCTAGTATTTTGTGAGTGTTAAAGTGTTAAATCGCTTATTTCATTTTGCTAGTTAGATTTGTGCAGGGAGTTAAATTATTAAGTCTGTTATATTCTCTAGTCGACGAGTTACAGTGGAAAGCGGAATAAATTATAATTTCTAGCTTAAAATCATGTAGCCATAATGGATTTAATTTAACTGCTAATACGCAGTCGAGCATATTTTATAACTAACTTATTACATGACTGCTACATCTTGAGTATTGACGGAATGCGTAGGTATTCCTAATTCAGGATGTTTGATTTTTAAATATAACTTATTTCACGGGAATTTAAATGATAAGACCAGCTACGCTTGCAGTTTAAATTATCAGTTATAGTATGTATAATTATTTGATATGTGTTCTTTCCATTTTATATATAGTGAAACTGTGGTACCCAATCTTTGCCAGCGTTCTAGTACGTGAAAATTATCTGTGAAGAACTTAAGCACTTTCATTACATGAACTGTAACAGTTAAATGAAGTAAAAGGCCTATCGCGCCAGAATTAATTCTTCCAGAATAACACTTAAGTACAGATCAGCCGCTGTGGCAAGCAAAATATCAGTAACATCCGACAGAGTTTTGACTAGTTGTGTGGTGACCAAATATAGTCATATACTGAGATAAGGCACCCGACCTGACATTCCTCATTTCTAGAAACCTACGCTAGTGACACTGTGCTCCGCTAACTTTTGTGCCTGGACAAATTTTATGTGACTTAAACAGACATCCGAAAAATAAGAACACCCAAGGAATCGTTCCCTGAGACACAGAATTCAGTACGTCTTGTTGGAACTGGGAATTTCTTGGTCTAGACTGCATTTACGGGTCTGTGTGAAGGTCCTAAAACAAATTATGTTCCCAGAGGCAGCGATCAAAGCTGTAAGTATAAATGTGCGCACGTGGCCACGGCTGAATGAATAGAGTGAACGCAGGTCTGTGTGTTATTTTACCGTTGTATTTTTGGCACCTATTTGCTGTCATAACTTTCTTCATGCAAGTTTGTTTTGCTAACAATATTTTCCCTTAAACTAGATTATAGTATCAGGCCTGTTCATACCTTAAACGGGGAAAACTCTTAGACTCAATCATATGTATCTGGGACTCTTTGTGCTGTCATCTTTCTCCTAACGGGACTGTGGGCTATCCATCGAGGGAAGATCATAACTGTGGGTCTACCAGTTCTTGTAGCATTCCTTGATTTGTTTATGACTTTGTGTATATGCTTTTTTTTTTGATGTAATTTTACATGTTGTGACGTAAGTTTACAAATGATAAATAAACTTAACAATAAATTAATCAGCATGTTGGTCAGCTCGTTCTAAATATCTATATAATCATTTGTTATAGTTTCCCACGTCTGTGTGTCTACCTGTCGTCACTTGAATGTGCGTGCACGTGAGTGGATATATATATATATTTAATGTATATGTGTTAGACTGTCTGACTACTTTAGATCTGTCGTAGAAGATAGGTGAGAGAGAGAGAGAGAGAGAGAGAGAGAGAGAGAGAGAGAGAGAGAGAGAGAGAGAGAGAGAGAGAGAGAGAAGATTTCCCGCTCTCAGAGACAGCCTCTATCACTATTCTACCACCTCACTCGTGGAAATCTATTTTGTATTTCTATCTCACACTGTGACTACCACTCATTCCAACCTATTCAGAAGGGACCAACCCAAGTCTTAATCCTCCTATCAAAAATCTACGACACCGTCACTCCCTACGGTAGTGTGGCTACGTTACCTTTTTATAATTATTTTGCATGAAATAATGCCTTTTGTTTTAATTTGATGATGAGAAATACCGCGTTCAACCTCTGATGGGTTCTAATTAGGATATATATTGTTTTGAATTCCAAATGATATGAAAAATTGCCGATACGTGAAAGTTTCATCACATCTTCTGTCCAATCATTGTAAATAGGTCAAATTAAAATTACCAATTCTGCGTGCATGTTTAAAAAAAATTAAACAAACAAACAAAAACAAAAAAGAGAAATAAAACAAATCAAAACCAAACAAAAATAATAACCAGGGGGAGGGGGTATAAAGGTCTGGTGTGTTTAGTTAGATATTTAAGTGACTTTCATTTGTCATAAGTCATATGTGTTATAAGAACATCATCAGACCTTCGCCCTCACAATTGTGTGTAATAATCATTATAAATTTATGTGCGACAATCTTTATATTCACTCTTTCATTCATTTTGTACGCACAGAAAAGCTTTGAAGGATAAATAAGAATTAAACAAGTTCAAGTTCCCACAAAGCACCTCAATAGTTAGGAATCATCTGTATATTAATCATTACTCAATAGCTCCCGGTAGAGGATTGCAATTAATTCACGCCACGCCTACCTAGTTCTATGCCCTCTCTAATAGCTAGGAAATGTGAAGAAGAAATGTAGACACACATTGTCTTTACTGTTGTTTATATTTGAGCACATGGTTATGACTACACGAAGTTCATTCTTGGTACATAATTAATTCTTTCATGTAGTTATAAGTCCGTGTCCATCGTTGAAACGTCCTTCTACTGCCAGATAGTAAGACCAGGTTAAAAAACAATAGCCATCGATTCTTCACATACTCGAGTCGCGAAGAGCAGGAACAAAATCTGTGACCATAACCCGGCATTGGAAGAGTTTGCTGTCTGTCTTTAACCTCTGATATAGAAAGAGTTTTCTGTCTGTCTTTAACCTCTGATATAGGATAAGTTTTCTGTCTGTCTTCAACTTCTGATATGTGAAGAGTTTTCTGTCTACCTTTAACCCCTGATATAGGAAGAGTTTTCTGTCTATCTTAACCCCTGATATAGGAAGAGTTTTCTGTCTACCTTTAACCTCTGATATAGGAAGGGTTTCTATCTGTCTTTAATATAAGAAGAGTTTTCTGTCTGTCTTTAACCTCTGATATAGGAAGAGTTTGCTGTCTGCCTTTAACCTCTGATATAGGAAGAGTTTTCTATCTACCCGTAACCTCTGACATAGGAATAGTTTTCTGTCTACATTTAATCTCTGATATAGGAAGAGTTTGCTGTCTACCTTTAACCCCTGATAAAGGAAGAGTTTTCTGTCTACCTTTAACCTCTGATATATGAAGTCTTTTGTCTACCTTTAACCCCTTTTCTGCCTGCACTTAGCCCCTGATATAGGAAGAGTTTTGTATCTGCCCTTAACCTCTGATATAGGAAGAGTTTTCTTTCTGCCTTTAACCCCTGATATAGGAAGAGTTTTCTGTCTACATTTAACCCACTTTCTGCCTGTCTTTAACCCATGATATATGAAGAGTTTTCTGTCTGTCTTTATCCCCTGATGCAGGAAGCGTTTTCTGACTACTTTTCACCCCATGATTCAGGAAGAGCTTTCTACCGGACCTGCCTGTTTTAAACACAAGCACAAGGTTTTTAAAGCACGCCCTGTGGAAACATTGCTGCCGCTTACCTTCGTGCCTAATATTAAACAATGGGCTTATTCTTCACGTCCCCCCGTTACTGATCTGATAAACGTTCCGGGAACTAAGCCACAACATATTTGCATAACTTTTTGTGTGCTAGGTTGTGAAATACCTGGACAGGAAACAAGAATTCATAAAAAAGACTGACAATATTAAAACAGACTTTGAAAGCAACTACTTTCGTTCAATCTGTGACAGCGTCAGCATTGAGCAATAATCTCTATAGCGAACTGCTGTACAGTGAGAAACATTCAACTGGATAAATCAGCAGGAATGGACGTCTCTATAAGAATAAGGCTCAGGTAGCTGCCAAATATGCTATGATAAAAAGTATATCCTACTAATAGGTTAATTCATCCGTATGAAGTCATTATACAGAGTCCCCGCAATGCTTACATGACTGCAGCCTTATATATATATATATATATATATATATATATATATATATATATATATATATATATATATATATATATATATATATATATATATATATATATATATGTATATATATATATATATATATATATATATATATATATGTACAGTACTTTGCAAAAAAAATGGCAGTCATATTGCTCAGCTAAATAAGCTGAAATCTAATTAAATATGCATGTTCTGCCCCAAATTTGCACTCCACTTAAGTGAGCAAACACTACCAAAAGTAAAAAAAAAATTAGCGTAGAGTAACGTCCCTTGATATAAGAGCAGACGACAATTTCTAATGCTAGTGGCAGAAAATGGATACAAAGTCAAAGTGTATGTTAATTTCACAGCTTTGGAATGAAGGAAATCAAACATGTTCCAACATTTCTAAAACCTCGAACATTCCTGAGCGGACTGTCTACAGAGTTGTGAGTAAATTAAAAGCAGGTAATGGAATCGAGCGAAAAGAAGGTAGTGGGAGGCCAAGAATTTTGGTCACAAAGGACCATCGGTGTCTCGCCCAAATCGTTCGGGCTGGGCCAATGAAGAGTGTAGAAAACATACGGCAGCGCATGATCGAGTTGGGAAGCCCAGAGGTATCTAATGCTATTGTCAACCGGGAGCTACACAGTATGAATTACACAAAAAAGCGGGTAATTCCGTCATCATTGCTCACAGAGACTCACAAACAGATGCGCTTGAACTGGTGCCACGAACACAAAATTTGTCATGGGACAATGTGATTTTTTCAGATGAATGTTCTCTTTGGTCTTATCCTGCTCAAATAAATATTTGGACGAAAGGCTCTGTAACGCCTGTGTACCAGCGACCGAAACATACCTAGAAATTCCATCTTTGGGGAGGGGTGTCAGCAAGAGGTGCCACCCCACTGTGTGTTTTCACAGGAATTCTCACGAAAGAAAGGTACATCGACATACTAGAGGGACACCTTCTGCCATTTATGCAGGTCATGTACCCCGATGGGTGCACATTTCAACATGACAATGACCCAAATCATACAGCTCATACCCCCAAAGCATGGCTGCAAGAGAGGAATGTGATAGTGCTGAAGTGGCCCAGCAACAGTCCCGATCAAAACCCAATTGAAAACGTTTGGGCACTACTCCAGAATCATTTAAAAAAGAGTGGACTCAGAGACGTTGAACAATTGAAGAAGGTAGCTGAAAAATACCGGGACAGTCTGACTCACAATTACCTACAAACACTTGCGGGAAGTATGCCTTGCCGCATTCAGGCTTGCCTTGCTGGAGAAGGCAACATTATATTGTACTGAAACCACTGTTAATACTTAGGGGAGATACCAATCTTCCTCTAGACATACAGTTTTTATTATTATTTGCTTCTATGAGTGTGCTGCGTTGCGAAAATATGACTGCCATTTTTTTTTGCAAAGTACTGTAGCAGGTATATATATATATATATATATATATATATATATATATATATATATATATATATATATATATATATATATATATATATATATATATATATATATATATATATATATATATATATATATATATATATATATATATATATATATATATATATATATATATATATATATATATATATATATATATATATATATATATATATATATATATATATATACGATAGTTAACGAACTAACAAAAATAAGACGCCCTTTACAGAACTCATTACTGCAAGCGTAGTTAAATGATGCGATCATAGGCGTGGCATACTTTAAGGAAAGCAGAGAATTACAGTAATTTAAAAATAAAACGAAATGACAGGGAGATATGATTTCCCTTACCTCCCCTGTTTAAAAAAAAAGTACGGAATGCTTACCGGCATAAAAAATTTCTCAGACAGTGCACGTCTAACTTCTTGGAGGATTATTGAATCGTGAACGAAATCAAGAACGCAGATCTTAAAGAGCGATAATAATAATAATAACAACAACAACAACAAATATATTAGAAAGCGTGGGGAAGTCAAACTGAAGAATCTTATATCGTTGGTCTGTATTACCGGTGACGTGGGTGAAAATGTACTCACTTTTTCCCCCATTCTTTTTAAGCATTATGATTATAAAGTAGACGTGACAGGAAGATAAACTTAAAGGGTAATATTTTTCTCCATGCTTTTGTAGAATCATGCGCGGTTAACATAGACAGATAAATAGACGACCGACGGAAGACAGACTGGCAATGGGACAACTAAATAGTAAGAAATGCAGGACAGTTATGTAGACAGTCAGACAGAGAGGCAGACAGACAAATATACAGACAAACAAATAGGCAGACGGACAAACAGATAGATAAACAGATAGACAGAAAGACAGGCAGGCAGAAAGAGAAACGGACGGACAGATGTACTTACAGATAGATAGATAGATAGATAGATAGATAGGTAGATAGATAGATAGATAGATAGATAGATAGATAGATAGATAGATAGATAGATAGATAGATAGATAGATAGATAGATAGATAGATAGATAGATAGATAGATAGATAGATAGATAGATAGAACTTTATTTTCAAAGGGTTGAGAATTGGGCACGCAGGCCGTCTAACATTCTGCCCTTCCTTTCGCTCATCTTTCATACGGAATTCATTTATTCTCATATGCATTTTACATATCAATTTCAAGAAATTCAACGTTGTAAAGTAAAATAATAATATAGCACACGCATATTAACATTAATTATTTATAAGCATGACATAACATATGTTGAAAAGTACAAACATCGTCACTAGAACCTACAGTTGATGTTATAAGAAAAGATAACCCGATTGTCGTAGATTTTTGATAGGTATTTAAGATATAATTTTGGTCCCGTCTGAATAGAACTAGAACAGGTGGTAACTCAGTGAGAGGTAAGGTAAAGAAATAGATTTCACGAGTGAAATGGTGAAAGGTAGAGTCTGTCCCTGGATTGAGAAGATACTCTAGTCCAGCCTATCTCTACAACATAAATTTGTTGATCAGACAGTATACTCATATATATATATATATATATATATATATATATATATATATATATATATATATATATATATATATATATATATATATATATATATATATATATTATCAACCACTCACATACACACACACAGATAAGTGACGACAGTTAGACGCACAAACGTGTAACTATATTTATGGGTAGGGATATTGGGACGAGCTGACCGACACCGGTAATTAAGTTTTATGTTACTTTTATTTATCATATAGAAAAAAACTTCACATCATTTAAATCAAATATCAAATATAAAAAAAAAATCATAGGTAAAGAATTAATAAAGAAATAAACACATAAGTGCAATCCCCTCTGTTGAGACAAGATCCCACAAGAAGAAGTTAATTAACCCCCAAAAAGGTCAAAAGATTAGCACTATGGTATAGAATTTGACTATACTGTAAAGAACAGAGTTTCTAGTTAGTCTATTCTGAAATGAACAGTATTAGCAAACATAAGAAGGAAAAAATAAAGCGAGTACATTGATTACACAATATAAGAATTATTCATCCCTGCTTTCTCTCGCTCTGACAAACATGTGATCACATTTTTATTCTCGCTTACCAAATAAGTGTTGACAATAGCTTGAACATATCTCCATGCTCCAGGTAACAGATTCAGTGTCGGTTCTTCTGGCAAAGTAAGCTCCAGTTCCTCAAATGACTGATTTATCCTATTGTTTGGTGAACGCTTACTTTGTTATTTATTATTATTGACTCTGTTCATGTCACAGCAATTAGTCCAGGTATGAAACACAACTTCGAGATCAAATGTCACAGTGTACAGTTGCTTGAAATATTCGATAGTTAAATAGAATGTCAGGTAGATACATCTTTTTCTTCAGGATAAATCCTCGCCACAACACAAGTGGTCGGTAGTCAGGTAATGTTAAATTTGATATCCTTCGCCACAGCGGGCTGAATGTAGATAAAATATGGAAAAAGGAAATCTGGAAAGCTATAGGTCCAATCACAATTATTCTTATTGTCTTTTGTTGGTACTCTCTCTCTCTCTCTCTCTCTCTCTCTCTCTCTCTTTCTGGGTAAACCAAGAGAGCCGAACCGGTAAACCTCAAAGACCCGCTGGGTGCATAAGTATGTTTGTTTGGCGTCTATTGTACTTAGATCCGTTTTCTCAGATTTATATTGAAGCCACTGGTAGGTTTTGGGTTGTGACCCGTACTAGATTTATAGGAAGAAAAATGCAACATTTAACCACAATCAGTATTCTATTCTAAAAATAACCCGCGTAGAGGTATAATTTAATATCCACTCGGCTATTAAATTAAATAGACAAACACAAGTGTATATCTTATTTATCGTTTAACAAAAACCCCGTGAAATAAGCGCTAGTCATTTATAAAATTGCTCATAATGAATTAGAAACAAATATTTATTTCGTCCGTACTCATAATGAATAGTGCATTTACTAGTTGACCAAAATATCTCTTACTAGTTAATAGCAAGTAATTAAATTAAAAAGTTAGCTATATGTTGTTTTAATTCGCTAGTCAGTTAGCACAAAATCCTAGTGAAATATCATGACGGACTTTAAAAATGTAATCACTCAACACAGAAAAATCTTAGTGAAATATAATGCCGGACTAAAAATTAAATCACTCAAAGGCTATTATAAATATTTACCGCAACACAAAATGACTATCTCCAATCGAAAAAAAAAAAGAAATTCCACTGTTATAATGGATCTAGAATATCGAAGCTAGACATCTGAAAATTTGTGGGTACTAGATAAAGTGAGTTGGAAAGCTGGAATATATATATATGAAATAGACAAAACGTCGCTGACCAGTGTGAGACATAACACCTTTGGGGAATTCCGTTGTCAAATTTTGATTCAAAGTTAATTTTGCCACCTTTTGCCGACCGCCAGACCCCGACAGCGAGCGAACTGTCTTTTCGATCTCCCTCGTTCCGTAGCTTAATTACATTCATGAACGAACGATGAGGGGGGGGGGGAATTAACTGTAATTATCTCCCCCGTTTTCTCTTTCTACGTGCATCTATCAAAAGGTACAACTTTTGAATTATCGCTCTTGATTCTACAAATATACGACCCGTCCCCTCTCTCTACACGTGAAACGGTCTGATTTTAAACATTCCTAGTGCCTGTTAAGACAATAGAGAAAAGAAAAAATAAGGCGTGGCTAAATTATGAGTGAGACAGATATCAAGTACAAAGGTTCTGCATTAACCAAACGTGCATACTAATAAGCAAGAAAAGGTGGAAAACCGGTGGAAGCAAAACGTGTAGATATCATGTAATATATTTATATACTACTGTCACACCGATTAGGGGGGTGTAGAGCCCTTTTCGTAGACCTCTACACTCCTTTACAGATGAAGGTAGTCTTATATTATTAATACGTTGTCCTACCTCTGTAATAAACTTTACGCACCGACTTACATGAGAGTAAGTCTTATTGGTGAGTTTGATTTCATTAGCGCACGGTTGTGCACTAAGGCGTATAGGGGTTATCCCGTCCGCACGTGTATCTAGACAGTCGGTTGACGTCATGAATGGGTTTGAGAAGCAAGAATCCCAAGTTCCAATAATGAAGCTTTGGGAGTTCGAGACCCGTGTTTTGGGTAAAGTATTTCATATTTAGACCCGGTCCTGCGGATGAGCAATCGTAGCCGGTGGTCATCCACGTAAGTGCTGAGTCGTTGGAAGAGCCAAGTATGTACTTATTATAATAATAGTGATTGTTCTCCAAAGTCGTGAGTATCTAGTCGATAACAGGTAACTAGCCTGTACCGAAATGGATTCACAGCTGAAGATATATTTTTGTATGCCAGTAAATGCCTATCAAAGGGATCGGCGGTAACTACCGTGGATCTACGTTATCTATATAATATTAGGAAGCCGTTGGGGTCAGTCACGGCTAATACAAGAGGTAATTCAAGTATCAATGCCTAAGTAACTTTGCATGCCTAGAAGGTATTTAGTAGGAACCTGCACCTACGTTCTACTATGTTTTGTTGATGAGGACTTCTTTAGAAATGAACATACTAAAGATCGGGATCTTAGATACTACCAAGTATAATGAGAATCTCTTGTCCTTGAGGAAAGGTCAACCGTGATCAATATAACCTTGTACTAACTACTTTATGACCTTTATGACTATTGATGTATTCACTCAGAGACCTAGTCAGAATTTGCTGGAGGATTCTTCTGAGACTATTTATTTGAATTTTTATTGAGGACATGCGTCCACTATCATCATGTTGAATTACCTATTAACCTTCAACGTTGAATGTTTCGTCCCGTATGATGTGATGTCAATAAACAATGTATGAACTTTCAAGTAACGAGTTTGGACTATCACAGTATTGGCACTTGTTGATGTGCCTACGTTGAGTTTGCATCTTACTGCATCCAGAATTAATATATTCGCGAAATTAGCACGATTGACTCAAGAACATAGTCAAAACTTCCACACCAACAGTATGGCGGCCAAGTGTGCTCTGAAAATATCCAGTTTTCAGTAGCGGAATCGAACTCAAGCCTACATTCAAACTCGGTTGAACAGAAATATGTTATCTTTCAAGGCGACAACATCTTGGACCTTGCAGCAATTCTAACGGGCATCCAATGTCAAGGACAACCCAGGGATTTTAACTGTCAAGTTTCGACATTAGACTTCGTCATTACAGTACTTCAAGTAGATGACTTAAGCATGCAGTCTCGGATGCGAGGGATATTGTTTTTTAGCCGGTTGAGATAAGTAAAAACGTCGTGTTGTTATTACACCGTTTTACGTTTAACTGTGCATTGACTTAGTAATATGTCCACTACTCTTTATTCATGTTGCATGTTCTATGTTTGATGTTTATCGTGGGAGGTTGGGAATGGCGACTTAGGACGGAAAAATACCAGTTTCACCACAGGTCCGTCTTGAGTGTTCTGTAGGAATTATTTTGCAGACTTCCCTCAGTGGAATGTTCCTATGCGTGAGCATAGAAGGATCTTTGGTCCACTGTGTCTGGTAGTCTGTGACACCTGACTGTTTTAGTTGTAACGTCAAGTTTTAATCGTTGTTTTCGTAGTTATTTTTACTCATACCTTAGTTTTATAATGTATTTTGTTAGTATTATGCGTCCTTCTAACCTGACTGTCGTTCAGTTTCTTACACCATTGATGTCTATACACTGTGTTGTCAACTGTCTTGTGTATTATCTGATCGTAGATGTCATCGTAATTTTTTACGACATCCTATTTTAGTTCCACATTTTTATTTTAGTTGATTTCTACGATTGTGTTCACTCGTCTTTGATTATCGTGTTTTGTCAGTATTTTGCTATTGTCTGTCACGTTATTGCTTTCATAACATTTCATTGTATACATTACTTTATTAATTATTAATATAATTGCCTATTATATGACTTGAATTTACCGTTCTAGGACAGGAACGAAGACCACTCGTTATAGTAACACTTTTAAGTAGAATTATTACAGAATAATTTTGAATAATGTCTACCTTAGACTATTTTATTAAGCAGGCTAAGGCGCTTAATATACCTCCGGAAGAGATTAGATCATTTGCTATGACAAAATACAAAGAGTCTCAAAGGTTGGAATCTCAAAGATTGGATGCTGAAAAGTTACGTTTGGAAAATTGAAATTTGAGGCAGATCAAAAACGGATTGAGGCTGAGGAAAATGAAAAGAAGATGAAATTTGAAGCAGATCAAAAACGGATTGAGGCTGAGGAAAATGAAAAGAAGATGAAATTTGAGGCTGCAGAAAATGAGAAAAAAATGAGATTGCCGCTGAATTAGAAGAGAAACGATTTCAGCGTGAGTCCGAACAGAAAAAATTCGAGGCTGAAGAAAGATTTAGATGTGATGCTGCAGAAAAGGAAAGACTACTTAAGATTGAAATGGAAAATAAGCAAAGGGATGCTGCAGAAAAAGAAAGATTACTTAAAATTGAGATGGAAGTTAAACAAAAGGAAATGGAAGATAGAAGATTAATAGCTGAACAAAATACAAAAAGGCTTCAGCTTGAGACAGAAGAGAATGATAAGAAACGGCAGCATGATTTGAAACTTGCAGAATTGGAATTTGATAGAATAAGATTGTCAAGTGAATGTAATACACAAAAGACTCAGGAAGGCCAGTCTTCATCTAGACATGAGAATTTTAGAGAGATTCATCTCAAATTGCCAAAGTTTACTCCACCATCCGACGATGTGATATTTTTCTTGGACAGATTTGAGGCTACATGTCGGTCGTACAACTTGGATAAATCATTATATTGCACCCACTTATCCAGATTACTAACAGGAGAGGCAATGGCTGTTTATCACACTACTAGCTCTATAGATAAAAATGATTACGATGCTCTCAGGGCCGCTCTCCTAAACAACTTTCAAATGACAGAAGACCAATACAGACTTAGGTTCAAGTCTATGCTTCCACAATCTAGCAAGAATTTTGATGATTTTCTGTCTCAAATACGTCTTACTTTGGAACGATGGATAGAACTATCCAAGGTAGAGAAATCGTATGAGGGTATTTTCGACTTATTACTTCGCGATAAAGTTTTATCGGCAGTAAGTCCTGCATTTCTTGCGTTCCTACATGAACGTAAGCCTGTTAATATAAAAGAAATGTCAGAACATTGTAAAAATTTCTGCACCGCTCATTCCAACATGGATGTCAGCAATGCGCAGCTTAAAGACGATTTACCCGTTGCTTTCGCTATGCAACAAAACAATTTCCCTAGAAATCGTTCGATGAGTAGCGATAGAAATTTTCAAAGGGGAAGTAATAATAATTTCAACTTGGGTCATTTTCAAAAGGGGAAACAATACCCACATTCTGCTCCATTTAATGTATCATGGTGTCAATCTCACAGATCTCGAGATTTTATTAACAACAATCCTAGATATAATCAAGGTAATAATAATAAACAACATTGGAGATCTCAATCATATCATCCTGAAAATAGAAATAGATTTATGAAAAGTCATTTCACCAACATCACAACAGTGATAACTTTCATTGGCGGACTCATCCAAATTTTAATGATAGCAGAAACAGTAATTATAGCAACTTTACTGACAATAGTCAAATTCGATCGCGACGTAGAGATCGATCGTCGAGCAGACCACGACAACATTCAAATGTTGCTTCAATTGAAGCACAAACTAACAAAGATAAAGATAATAATGTTAATCAACATAACGCTATGTCTTGTATCGATCTAGAACAGGTAAAGACATGTCAAGAATGCTCAACGCTATTCCAGCCCAAGGCGATCACAACGCTGAGATGCGGGCACATTTTACCAAGTCTACCAGCAGTTTGTACAGCTACTTCTGCATCAGTTCACCATGGAAAGGGTTGTTTAAAATTTAACAGAGGATACGTCAACTCTATTCCTTGCTCTGTCTTGTTTGACTGAGGCTGCAGTACGGTGGGAGTGCGGAACTCTCTGATCGACCCCTCCTTGGCCACAGGCAACGTGGTCAAGTGTGACACATTTGGGGGTACTGTGGAAACCTTCCCTTCAGCCATCATTAACTTACATACACCTTTCTTTTCAGGGAAGATCCATGTCTGTCTTCTGCAGAATCCAGTTAGCGATGTAATACTTGGTTGTATACACGGTATAAAAGAGTGTACACCAGAGCAAATTAATGAATGGGAAAAGCGACACATTCATGCTGCAAATGCAGTGGTCACCAGAGCGCAAGCTACTGAATTGTCGCGTGAATCAACTTCTGAACCTACGGTTCATAATAGTAATGATGATGATTCTCCTATTTCAAGGGAGCTGTTTGCTAATTTACAAAAGAATGACAATTCTTTGCAGAGATTTTTTCAATTGGCGACTAAGAGAAATAATAACAACACAATTGCAAAGTCTAGACACCAATTTGCTCTAAAAAAAGGTATTTTAGTTAGATTAATAAGAGAAACAGATTCATTGGTGCGTTCACAAATTCTGGTCCCGTCTGCTATGAGACCCAGAATATTACGACATGCTCATGATTCACAATGCGCAGGTCACATGGGGTTTTCGCGAACCAAATCTAGAGTGCTATCTGCGTTCTATTGGCCTGGCGTTCATAGGGATGTTAATCTCTATTGTCGTTCCTGCGTGACATGTCAGGAAGTTAAAGTAAGGGGTCCGTATCATGATGCTCCTATCCAAGCTGCGGACATACCTATTAGACTATTTGATAAAATGGCAATCGACATCATTGGTCCTATATTGCCATCTGCAAGAGGACATACACATATTCTTACCTGTATCGATATGTGTACGCGTTGGCCTGAGGCCATACCTCTTAAGAACACCTCATCTGCCAGTGTTGCAGAAGCGTTAATGCTGATCTTTTCACGCATTGGTTTTCCGCGTAAGATCCTATCTGATCATGGTGTCCAGTTTATTTCCGAATCCATGTCACAGGTTATGAAGACATTGGGTATAGATAGATCTCTCAGTTCAATATACCATCCAATGTCCAATGGGTTAATTGAGAGACAGAATAGGACACTTAAGCAGTTGTTGGGTAAGATGACTCAAGATCACCCTCAGGAGTGGGACAGGGTCCTACTCGCTGCTCTCTTCGCGTATCGCGAGGTGCAAAACCAAGCCACAGGGTTTTCTCCCTTCCAGTTAGTTTTTGGCATACAACCACGCGGACCTATGTCTTTAATCCATGATTTATTGGTTGAAGATAATATACCTGAGGAAACTCAATCCTCATATGAATATGTCGTCTCTTTAAGAAAGAGAATAATAGATGCCTGAAGGTTAGCTACTGCATCATCCGAAGAGTCTAAAGAAAAAGCTCGTCTATTATTTGCGAATCGTTATAGACGTCTTCGCCAGCTTATTCCTGGTGACGAGGCTTTTGTTTTACTGCCTTCGCATAATAATCGTCTACTTATCACATGGAGAGGTCCTTTTAGGATCATCTCAAGAATATCCGATGTCGACTACATCGTCGATATTAACGGAAAACACAAAACCTTTCACATTAACATGTTGAAAGAGTATTATTCACGTCCTGATTATTTACAATCAGTATTTCAAGCGACTGACGATCCTACTCCTCACATTCATAACTATACTAATTTGTCAGTTATACAAGAAGAAGAATCTTCTTTTCAAGATGTACAATTGCCCATACCAGTTGTACCTCTTCATTCCACGGAAAACTGGAATGATGTCACTATTTCTTCTTCTCTTTCGACTGATCAACGACAGCAAGTTTCATCACTACTTCAAATGTATGATAAGGTTCTCACTGACATTCCAGGTCATACATCAGCTATTCAGCATGATATTCTCCTAACTGATGAAACACCTATCCGTATTCGTCCATATCCCATACCTTTGCACTTTAGAGATAAGGTCGAAAAGGAATTAGATGAGATGCTTCGATTAAACATAATTGAACCATCGTTGTCACCATATGCTTCATCTATGGTGATAATTAGAAAGAAAGATAATAACATTCGTCTATGTGTAGACTACAGAAAATTAAATAAAGTCACACAATTTGACGCTGAACCTTTGCCACTTTTAGATGATTTATTAGTAAAATTATCTCATTCTACTTTCTTCTCTAAGTTTGATCTGTCAAAAGGCTATTGGCAAGTACCATTGACAGAAAGGGCAAAACCACTCACTGCTTTCTCGACGCCCCGGGGCCTATTCCAATGGAATTTTATGCCTTTCGAGTTAGTCAACGCTCCTGCCACGTTCGTACGCATGATGCGTCGAATCCTATCTCATCATCCCAACGTCATTGCGTACATAGACGACATTTGTCTTTTCAGTGACTCATGGGAAGAACATTTAGAAGGATTAAACTCATTACTGTCCACGTTACAAAATCATAACTTAACTGCTAAGCCATCAAAGGCATTTGTGGGTTTCCACGAGATTTCTTTTTTGGGGCACCGTATTGGTCGCGGTATGTTATATACAGAGGACAGTAATGTCTCTAAAATCCTTAACATCTCCACCCCTAAAACAAAGAAACAAGTCCGATCTCTACTAGGACTAGTACAATACTATGGGAAATTCATACCACATCTTTCGTCCATTACTGCTCCTTTCTCTTCATTACTTAGGAAAGGTGCAGCTAACGTGATTCGGTGGTCTAACGAACATCAAATCGCGTTGGATATCATAAAGAATTTTTTTTCGGTTCCTCCTGTGTTAAGATTGCCTAATGAGAATTTGCCATTTGTCTTACGCAGCGATGCTTCTAATTACGGCGTGGGAAGTGTCTTACTACAAGAATATAATGGCACCTTGCATCCAGTTCTCTATGTGTCACGGAAGTTAACCCCAACTGAACAGAATTACTCAGTTTTAGATAAGGAACTTCTCGGGCTTGTTTAGTCAATAAATAAACTTCAGAGATATCTGCTTGGTTCACACTTTATTGTGGAATCAGACCAAAAAGCTCTTACTGCACTCAACACAAAGGACGTGAAATCTGCCAAATCTACTAGGTATGCGATCGCTCTACAACCATTTAGTTTCACAATTCGATCCATACCTGGCACACAGAATGTTCTCGCTGACATCTTGTCAAGATGTCCGAATGAATCGAGTTAACAGCTACGCACTAAAGACAACTGAACTTGGACACTGACAGTTCGTCGATTGTAACTTTTTACGTGTGATACCTCGATTACAAGAGTCATTAACATTCAGTCAAGTGAAATCTACAATGCTTAGGCATTAAAATAACATGGAACGTTAAGACATATGACTATCTTTGTGAGAATAACATTCACTTAATTATGACATTGAAGAGATAATAACGTTGGAAAAGGATTATATTTTCTCACCGAAATAACATTTCTAGCACTTTGATTTCTTCGTGGAACTGAACTTGTTATATTATAAACTGTTCACTAACAGGAAAATTGAACTTTCGGTATTTAAGTAATTAATAACATTATTAGAGTGAAATAAATGAATTAATTATATTATTAAACTTATATACTTAGTTAGTTAAAATAATGATTAATGTAATTAACTACCCAATATTTAAGTGGATTTATCAATATTTATATTTAAGCACATTAATTTAACATTAGTACTTTAATTAGTACCACAAAAGGACTTAGAGACACAGTTAAGTGCGTTGATCTTATACGTGTTTAAATTGTATTCTTTTATTTTTATTCATTTTTTCACTTGTCATTTTAAATGCATATCCATCACTTTTCTGTTTATTCATTGGTTTCTCATCATTTCTTTGTATTTGCGTTTACATTTGTTTTAATTCAATATTTCTAATATGATAGTTTAGTTCATTGACCACATTGTACCAAAGGTGTGCAATTGTGGATGTATGCTTTTATGCATACCTTTTGTTGTTTGAGATAACTGGAATTTCATATTTTATTATTTTTATCATGATATATTGTTAAAATAGGAATATATAAACTTGACTTACCTCTAGTGTCGGTATTAAAGAAAAAAAATTAATATAATTAATTTTTTTGGGGGGATTGGTAAGGAATCTGTAGAGCCCTTTTCGTAGACCTCTACACTCCTTTACAGATGAAGGTAGTCTTATATTATTAATACGTTGTCCTACCTCTGTAATAAACTTTACGCACCGACTTACATGAGAGTAAGTCTTATTGGTGAGTTTGATTTCATTAGCGCACGGTTGTGCACTAAGGCGTATAGGGGTTACCCGTCCGCACGTGTATCTAGACAGTCGGTTGACGTCATGAATGGGTTTGAGAAGCAAGAATCCCAAGTTCCAATAATGAAGCTTTGGGAGTTCGAGACCCGTGTTTTGGGTAAAGTATTTCATATTTAGACCCGGTCCTGCGGATGAGCAATCGTAGCCGGTGGTCATCCACGTAAGTGCTGAGTCGTTGGAAGAGCCAAGTATGTACTTATTATAATAATAGTGATTGTTCTCCAAAGTCGTGAGTATCTAGTCGATAACAGGTAACTAGCCTGTACCGAAATGGATTCACAGCTGAAGATATATTTTTGTATGCCAGTAAATGCCTATCAAAGGGATCGGCGGTAACTACCGTGGATCTACGTTATCTATATTATATTAGGAAGCCGTTGGGGTCAGTCACGGCTAATACAAGAGGTAATTCAAGTATCAATGCCTAAGTAACTTTGCATGCCTAGAAGGTATTTAGTAGGAACCTGCACCTACGTTCTACTATGTTTTGTTGATGAGGACTTCTTTAGAAATGAACATACTAAAGATCGGGATCTTAGATACTACCAAGTATAATGAGAATCTCTTGTCCTTGAGGAAAGGTCAACCGTGATCAATATAACCTTGTACTAACTACTTTATGACCTTTATGACTATTGATGTATTCACTCAGAGACCTAGTCAGAATTTGCTTGAGGATTCTTCTGGAACTATTTATTTGAATTTTTATTGAGGACATGCGTCCACTATCATCATGTTGAATTACCTATTAACCGTCAACGTTGAATGTTTCGTCCCGTATGATGTGATGTCAATAAACAATGTATGAACTTTCAAGTAACTATTTTGGACTATCACAGTATTGGCACTTGTTGATGTGCCTACGTTGAGTTTGCATCTTACTGCATCCAGAATTAATATATTCGCGAAATTAGCGCGATTGACTCAAGAACATAGTCAAAACTTCCACACCAACAGGGGGCATGTAATCAGAATTCAGAAAGTATTCATGTATGTGAGATATATAGAACAATTTTCGTGCATCTTCATCTAGGAAATGTTTGATTTTAGCTAACTGGTAAACTTTCTGTGCCGTTTGCTTGGTCAGTGCATGTACATGTGAGTTCCAATTTAAATGCTGGTCAACGATTATACCTAGAGTGTTATGTTTATTAACGTTTTCAATTAGTGAGATACCAATGTAGATCTAAAGTGTTATTTTCTCTGAATTTTGTAATTTTTGTCTAGTTGAAATTAACATGCATTTTGTTTTAATGATATTTATTAGTATGCGATTACCGTTGCTCAACTTAAACAGATTATCTGTATCCTTTTGTAAGGATAGTTCGAGTGTTTTACAACTTTCATCACTCTTGCAAACAGTACAGTCGTCCGCAAACAGATCACAGGATGAGTGCTTGATGTGAAGAGGAAGGTCATTAATGTATATGGTAAAAAGTAGAGGACCAAGTATAGAACCGTGAGGAACGCCAGTATTTATCACTGCTAGAGTAGGAGTTATTGTAAGAAACTACATGTTTTCTGTCTGACAGGAATGATGTAATTATTGTCACCAGTTGAAAGTTTACTTTTGATGTTTCTAGTTTTCTAATTAAAATAGCGTGATCTATCATATCAAATGCTTTTTTAAAGTCTACAAAGACTGCCCCACACATGTTATCATTATAGATAGATATATAGATAGATTACTACTTGTTCACTTCTGTTGAGCTGGTATCATGCATCATTTTTTCGTGCATGTGGCCTGGATGCTCTGCTTACTTTGTTGCTCCTAATGATTCTCTCAACCTTTTCAAAAGTTATGCTTGTGTCAGGTTGAGGTAGTTTTCAACCTTTCTCTGCTAAAATGTCAGCCTCTTCTTTGCTAGGGATGTTACAACCAGGTGGGATCCACTATTTCCCAGCTCTTATGAAATGCTGACACAGTTTGTAGAGTATTGCTCAGAGGTGATTTAGATCTTCATTACATTGGCTCTTCGGTGCAGAAACTACTGACAACGCATATGTTGAAGAAAGCTACCTGTCTCTTGCCACTTTCGTCTGCCATTCAGACGTCTGCTGCAGCTTTCAGGCCCCTGTCCCTGCTCTGAGGATACAGTTAGTTATCACAAAACCAAATATCATCTTTCTAGATTGGCAGAAAATAAAATGGTATGTGTCACGGATTGCCTCCCTTTAGCTGTGCAGTAGTGGACCACCAGTGGCCAACACTCAAGAGTATCTAATATGGCTCTTCAAAGGTGTCTACCTTCGCACAAGATTACTCTTGGCAGAGTTTTAGATAGAAGGATAATGATGCTTCTATCTCGAGGGAGTTTTCACAAGATGTTTTCAGAAGCCAAGAACAATACTGCATAGGGCAGAGCACTATTAACTTATATCTGATCCATCGCCTTTTGTGAAGAATTAAGCAATAGTTTTAGCCCGTTAAAGCCTCCCAGCTGGTGTAATCCAGCGAAATTCTGTTATAAGTATTTGCTCTTTAGATTTAATATATGTCTAGATGTAAATATATTAAAGAGTATTGCTCATACTTTTGCTTTCATACCGATAAAAACTGAATCAACAATGATTGTTTTGTTTTAAAATAACATGTAACAAATGTAATAATCAATTATTTTTAACAGGTTAAAATAACGATGGAATGATGGTGAATTTTAGATGTATATAAAATTGTCTTCACTGAGACTTGGGTGAGGATTCATAAAAATGTTTGTCCTTTTGCTGTTTCCTTTAATAAGAACTTAGATGGTCTAAGTGAGTCCTGAGGCCGTGGTTTCGTCAATTCTTTTGTGATGAGGGCACTTCTCCACACAACACGTCCAATGTAGGTGGTTAGTGTTGAATCCCTGCTCTTGTCTCATACAAGTGGCGTAGAAACTTTAGTCTTACAGCTCCGTACCACGAACTTTAGACAAAATAAAAAGAACAAATGCCTCGGCTAAGTACACTTGTGGGCTCCAAATTAACAGGCGCATTGTCTCGCTATCCACCCACCTATGTTAGCCTCTTTGAATAATTAGATCTTTTGAGTATACACAGCGTAACTCATGGATTATGATTAGAAATCACCGCGATTCTTCTGGGTGTTCGAATGAGAAAATATGTGCTTGGGCAGCGCGAGAGAAATGACTTGCCTGAATTACAATTAATAAGGTACATATATCTCACAAAATGATACTTTACACTTTAGGCACAAGTGATGTAATCATCACTCATCACTGCTCTGTTCGGAGTCTGTTGTTGCTGCTACTTTGACTTTTCTGTATGAACTAGCATGAAGCAATCATCAGCGCTTGCCGTAGTGGTTTATGAATATACTATTTTCATATGTTGAGGTTGCCAGCCTCATATATAACCATTTAGCAAGACAAACATGTCAAATTCACATTTGTAAAATATAGGTTCACAACTTACCCCAAATGGGATCTACAATCTCCTGGCACAGTTAGAATGGACACAGCAACTTAGATTAGATGCTTCGAATCACTTGTCTGGGTAATTTTGTAATCCCTCTTATGACTTGATTCTGATTCCTTAAAGTCTCATTTAAAAATGCGGGTTTACATTTAAGTTTCAAAGTTGCCCAAATACTCTGTCCTGGTCATTTCGTATGGAATCTAAGTCCTATTCTCGTCTGGCTCTCTCTCAGGAGTTGCTACTTTGACGTATAGAAGTGCAGTGTGGCTAAGTCTCAAATTGTTAGATTATAAATCTCAATTTTTGCTCCAAGTTCCATATGGTAATTCCAACGATTTTGCCAATGAAATCTAATGTCTATTCCGTCTCTCAAATTAAACCAGTGGTAAGCTCTTTAGAACAATGTGGGTCGGGGTGTGAAATCCTTAATATCCCCCGCGTGTTTTAAAATATCAATTTTGAAATTTAAACGCGTGTCCTCTTTCAAATATGTCCGTAATACTTCCGATTGCCCTGTTTGCCAACTCACAAACACATCTGTGCACTCAATTCCTGTCTAAATGCCTTTCCCACCGTATTCTCCCCAGACGGGTTATCTGTACTATTGCTACAGAAATGGGCCAGCGGAAGCGATTATCTAATTATCACCTGTGTTTTCGTGCATCCGCCAGACGGACAAATACGGATCGCCGGCAGTTAGACAAACAATATGGCTTTCTTTCCGTACTCTGCCGGGTCGTATTGTTATGAGGAATGTTGGGGGCCACCTTGGATCAACAGTGACCGAGTCTATCAAAGGTGGCAAGACGACTTAAGTGATAACAGTATTAACCACTGACCTGTTCAATTAGCTTTGTCATGATATGATTCACGTGGTGAAACGTAAATAAGTCTGGGAGCGGCTAGGCAGAAAATGTAAGTGCATAAGATATGCCAAATAATAGGACGATCGGTGAGGAAAATGAAGAAATGAAGTGATACTGCCGGAGAGGACGAAAGTTATGAAAAGTGCACAACTGATTTAGTCACAGTATGGATATCTTGTCAGAACGCGGTAAGCTAGTTACTACCCCGAACCGCGAACAAACAGAAGGTCTGGCTTCAGGGCGAAGGGAAGCCCGAGAGGAAGGTGGACAGACAATGTAAAAAAAATCATGCAGAGACATCGTAAGATGGTAAGAGCTACATGCCAAAACAAACATAAAAAAATGCTTCTTCCCACGACGCCTAAATGGTGGTAGTATATAGAAAAAGTATAGAAAAGTAGGTAATTATATTTTCACATATATATATGTATATATATATATATATATATATATATATATATATATATATATATATATATATATATATATATATATATATATATATATATATATATATATATATATATATATATATATATGACAGAGTTATGTAAATATATTACATATATCAACACGTTTTTACTTCCACCTGTTTTCCACCTTGCTTCCTTATTAATTATGCACGTTTTGTTAAGGCAGAACCTTCGTACTTCTATATTTGTCAAACTCATAATTGTAGCCACGCCTATTTTTTTCGTTTCTCTATGTCTTATAGACACTAGGAATGTTTACATACAGACTGTAATGCATGCAGCGAGAGAAAAGGGGGAGATAAGCTAAATAAAGAAAATCAAGGGCGATAAGTTAAGACGTACTTTCGGTAGACATTGGTCAGGGGGAATTAATCTGAGAAATCAAGGGGAGATAATCACAAGGTACCCTCCCTCATCCGTTTGTTCGGAATGTAATTAAGCTACGGAACGACGAGATCAAAGAGACGATTTGCTCGTGGGCCACGTCTAAGGTCAGCGAAAGTAGCAAATTTAGCTTTCATTCAGAATTTGACCACAGATTTCCAAAAAAGCGTGATATCTTGCACTCGTTAGAGATTTTCTACCTAATTGATATATATACCGCATCCGTCAAACTCAGTTTATCTAGTACCCACAGAATTTTCAGACGTCTAGCTTCGAATTCTAGATCCACTATACCAGTGGAATTTCTTAGTTTTTCGGATTGGTGATTTAATTGTTAAGTCCGGCATTATATTTCACTATGATTTTCTGTGTTGAATGATTTAATTGTTAAAAGTTCGTAATTTATATTTCACTAGGATTTACTGTGTTAATTGGCTAGCAGAATTAAAATAATTTATAGCTAAATTGTTCCGGCTGTAGTTTTGATTTAATGAATTGCTATTAACCAGTAAGAGATATTTTAATCGACTAGTAAATGCACTATTCATTATGAGTACTGACGAAATATATATTTATTTCTAACTCATTATGAGTAATTTTATAAATGACTAGCGCTTATTTCACGGGTTTTTTTAACGATAATAATAAATTATATCTTTACGTGGGTTAGGTTTAAATTGAGATTGCGGTTAAATGTTTGCATTTTTCTTCCTATATCTAGTACGGGTCACAAACCCAAAATCTACCAGCGGCCTTAATCTGAGAAAGGGTCTAAGTCTAGTCCAACAAATCAAGTAAAGACATTATTATTGTAATTATCGGGTCTTCGAGGTTGACCTGGTTGGCCTCTTGTCTCACCTAGAGAGAGAGAGAGAGAGAGAGAGAGAGAGAGAGAGAGTACCAACAAAAGACAATAAGAATAATTGTGATTGGACCTATAGCTTTCCAGATTTCCTTTTTCCATTTTTTATCTACATTCAGCCCGCTGTGGCAAAGGATATCAAATTTAACATTACCTGACTACCGACCACTTGTGTTGTGGCGAGGATTTATCCTGAAGAAAAAGATTTATCTACCTGACATTCTATTTAACTATCGAATATTTCAAGCAACTGTACACTGTGACATTTGATCTCGAAGTTGTGTTTCATACCTGGACTAATTGCTGTGACATGAACAGAGTCAATAATAATAAGTAACAAAGTAAGCGTTCACCAAACAATAGGATAAATCAGTCATTTGAGGAACTGAGGCTTACTTTGCCAAAAGAACCGACACTGAATCTGTTACCTAGAGCATGTAGATATGTTCAAGCTGTTGTCAACACTTATTTGGTAAGCAAGAAGGAAATGTGATCACATGTTTGTCAGAGCGAGAGAAAGCAGGGATGAATAATTCTTATATTGTATAACTAATGTACTCACTTTGTTTGTTTTTTCCCCTTCTTATGTTTGCTTATACTGTTCATTTCAGAATATATTAACCAGAAACTCTGTTCTTTACAGTATAGTCAAATTCTATATATAAATAAACTTAACATAGTGCTATATCCCTACTCCATTAATATAGTTTCACGTTTGTACGTCTAATTGTCGTCACTTATCTGTGTGTGTGCGTGTAAGTTCTATTTCTTTACATTTATTTCTCACTGAGTACCATCTTTTCCAGTTCTATTCAGACGGGACCAGAATCGATCATAATTACCTATCAAAAAATTTACTACAATATAAAACATAGTTATTATATATTCAAAATATTTATAAACATATTTCAATAACAGACCATGCCACAGTAACGATTCGTCTCAGCAGGGAAGAACATTTATGAAAACTAACTGAAAGCACTTTGAATAGATCCCTTAAATTAGGCGGTAAAAAGTTTGTCATTTTTTTATACAGAGAGAAAAGAATACGTGCCTACGTGTACACGTAAATAGTCTTTTTTAGTCACGATCTGCCAGTGTCATTGCAATTTTATGTCAAGAAAGTTTGTATCGTCTGCTGTCATCAAAAAGTATGCTTGATTATTTCCTAGAACCGATGTAACATGAAATCCTGGCGTAGATAATTGAGCACGGATTCACGGGGGGACAAAGACCATGAGGCGACGGAGAGTGAGATATTCATAGATAGATGCTAGTACGTAATTTACAAAGTGACTAGAAATATGAGCACCTTGTCAAGGTTTGGCAGGTTCAGTAATGCGGAACTGATGGAAATAATAAAACGAGAAACTCTGGAACAAGAAGGGTAAATATTTTAAAAATAAAGAGGGGAAATAGGCCTGTAAACAATAAATAAATAAATATTACACACATGAAGGTATGTTTTAGGCACTCGTGAGAAATAAAGAAGTAAAAAACTAGACAACAGAAAAACAACAGCAGTGATAGGCTCCAGAGAATCAGAGAATCGAACCCAGGAACATTCGAATGGCAAAACCGCCTAGCTACGGAAGCGAATCACACTACCCTACCGGCCAACAAGGCACCAAAAAATAGTGTTTCGTGCACAATGGTCATTAGCGCAATTTTTTCCATACAATATTTCTCTAGCGCTTTTTTTTTGCGATGGACGTAGGTTTCATTCAAAGGCAGAAATGCTTTGAGTATATCATAGCCCAACTGCCGGCAAACAAAAACATAATAATAATAGAACTCAATGACTGACCAGTGCGGGATTAATACCTTTTAGGGCCTAAGCACTGAGAATATTATGGTAACCCCCCCCCCCCCCCCCCCCCCCCCCCCCCCCCCCCCCCCAACAAAAAAAAGCAAAAAAAAAAAAAAAAAAAAAAAACAACTCGATGCATTTTTCGTCCTGGGTAAAACCCCGCACGCAGTTCAGACACCTGGTTACGCCCCCTAGATATGTATGGCGGTAGTAGGAGGGTACTGTTACCGCTCAGTTAATGTAATGACTTTTGGGGGTAAAAACCTGCAGATGTACTAGTTAAAAGTAGTATCTTATTAACTTGGAGGAAATCGTAAATCATACACTCTTTCCTAGAATATTGGTAGGTCTGATTCAGTCTCACGAAATGCAAAACTCTAACAGATGGCAACTTAATTACTAGCGAAATTCTTTGTCGACAAACTCTTTATATTGGGAGACAAAACTCTTATTCTTCACTATTGCTTTGCCAAGTCTTGGGTCAATTTAAAGTATAGGAAAAAGTAACAGAGAGCATTTATTAACTCTCTAGGGCAGCCATTAGAAAGAACTCTTGCTGAGTGGGTACGTTTCTGTTTTATTTTCCTTTTGTATATTATGTATAATTCATATATGACTTGTGATTTATAACCTTTGTGGTATAATTGATGCTTACATGTTGTATAGGTGTTATACCCCAATAACTTATGGTATATAAGTCGATGTACTTTGCTGACATCGCATTACTTTATTGCATATCAGGAAACACGACGAATGTTACCTGACGTAATTTGTATGAATAAATGGGGAATTTAGTGCTATCGCCTATCATTATATTACGGCAGGCATAACAGGACCATTAGCCATGGCTATTATATTATTAGATTCCCTTTTGTTTAGGATGTACATTTGTTGATAAACGTTTTATATTGCTATGCTCACAGTTGAGCAGAAGCGTTAGTGTCAATGTCATGAGATGGATTTTCGGCGACCCCTTCTCGATCTCTCTTTCACTACGGCAGTAATCAGTTACATTTGTTGTACTCACTAATTGCTTCTTTTTCCATGGTCTCTTTCATTCTCTGCTACGTAGCAGGTATTTTGTATTTTTATTCTTACTTTCCTTTAGTAATAATTCGTCTTGTCTGTTTACCTGCCCATCCCTGCTAAGAGAGTAGACAGGTGATGCAATATTGGAACGACAGTCATGTTGGTAAATTCTCGTGTACCAAACCTTGGCCGCGACATATTAACGCTAAAATCGCCCCAGCGTATTTGTTTGGGAGCTGATAAGGCAAGGGTGCGTCTTCGCCAAGGTGGTAAAGAGACGATGTTTGACAGATAACGAGATTACCCGTCTGTGCGACACAGTTTGAACAGACATAAATGACATAATCGTTTCCGGTCCGACTTTCACGAAGACATTACTTTATATGATAGTAATAAGTTGTTACATCTAACACACATTGTCGTATGAGTTTATAGGAAAACTCTTTCATTTTTAATAAGGAACCGGAATCTGAGGAAACTGAAACACACGGAGTCAAAGAGGAAATCTATTATTAAAATAACTACCTCCAAGTACACGTGTAAGAGGCATCTACCAGTGCCTTTATTCATCTGAGCAAAAGTCTGTGAGCCAGGATTGGCGTAAGTTGTGCATTTTACATTTTTTCATTACTAACATGTGAACTAATATGTACATATTACCATGTGAATGTTAATATGGGAAAATCGCTAGTGGATGTCCAAGTCATTTGAGGCTGGCAACCTCAGCGTGTAGAATGATGATTTCATGAACCACTACTGCAAGGGCTGGTAACTGCTTTATTGATAGTTTCTTACAAAGAACTAAAAGCACAGGTAATCCCAAGTTCCATATGGAGCCGGAATTGAAAGATGAAAGAATTTACGAGTATGTACATTCTAAGTATAATATATTTACATTTTCAAACCAGTGTAAATGTCTATGTAAAAATATTCACTTTAAAATTAACGAAAATTTCAATCTGTTCAGCAAGGGTAGATATAAATTAAAACATATTCAATTGATATTGTGAACACTTTTCAATCAGTAGAGATGTAAATGTTAACATATTCTATCTGTACTATTAACCTTTTCATTTAAATGTAAAATAAAGATAAATCTATTCAATTTAAATGTAAAGAAAGCTTTCTCTCGAGGGATTAAGTTTAATTCTCATCGAGGGTAAATTCTGAGGTAGATGGAATGGTGGAATAGAGAGAAGGGGACACATAAGTATGTGTGGGAACACGCAATACTCTGGACAGCGTTTCGCTTCTATTCTTTTACCATAGTCGCTGGTGGTACCTGTTGAGGGTATTATCTCTGGAACAAGAAGGGAACAGTGACCTGAGCTTTAAGACGAGAGACCAACTTTGTAGATACTCCCTGACATTTCTGGGAACGTGCTGCCCCCTAACAACCTTGACCAGCGACAAGCGTGATCAGTCTACCAAGAACAAAACCATCAGCGGGAGCAGAACCTACCAGAAGCAGATATATTAAACGTTAAAGCTGCCACGTGAGCTCCTTTATGAACTTTCATCCCATCACAACAGTGATGACAACTTTCTGTTAAATCATTATTCAAATTTTCTAAAACCTTGTTAAACCTAAATAATTATAAAATTTGTTATATGTAATTATACAAATTTAACTTCGATTTAATAATTTTAAATGTGCTGCATGTTTGTCTCAGTCAATTTACTAAAAACACTCTAAACAGAGCTATACCTTAATAATAAGAATTCCACTGAGTAAATCAGTGTGGGGCTTGACGAGCTAAAATTAATAATTGCTTAATTCTTCATAAAAGGCGGCGGACCGATATAAAGTTAATAATTGCCCTGCCAATGCAGCATTGTTCTTGACTTCGGAAATATCTTATGAAAACTGCCTTGAGATAGAAGCATCATTAACCTTCTATCTACCACTCTGCCAAGAGTAATCTTGTGCGAAGGTAGACACCCTTGAAGGCCCATATTAGATACTCTTGAGTTTTGGCCGCTGTTGGACCACTACCGCAAAGCAGAGGAGGCAATCCGTGACAGTCAAGATAATAGCTGTGAAGATAGTGGCAGCTCAACAGAGACTGTGTAAGAAAAAGAACAATTTAGGAGCTGAACAGACATTTTCAGAGCACTACTGCAAATTGATTGCCAATGAAACCAGAAGCCTAATATGGTATAGTCACTAAATAGTATTGTAACAACTTCGAACGGAAGGTCCTGGGTTCGAGTCCTGGGTAAGCCACTCACGTCTGTTGTTTAGTTTTCTACTTCTTTATTTCTTACGAGTGCCTGAAAACATACCTTTATGTTTGTCCAATATTTATTTACTGTTTACAGGCCTCAGTTTTCCCTTCCTTAGGTGTTATAAATATTGTAACAACTAAATTATCCCATCCCAACTAACATAATTAACGATGTCGGTCGGTCACACTCAAAATAGTAACTCGCGCTAGAAAAAAAAGTGCGCAACGCACGGTGTGCAACATGCGCGGCGTGGGTGTTATATAAAACAAATACTTTGGTTTTATTTTTTTTAATTTTTTAAATTCTTTCACGAAATTAGAATTCTTCTTCTTTCTTTGATCCTTAGCCGCCGACCGTCAAAGCAGTCAGTGGCCATTACGCCTGGTGGCGTCTTGTAGGGCAACAACAAATTGATTCCACCCCGCTCGGTCGGCGGCCATCCCCCGTTCAGTGCCTTAACTCTGGTTCACTCTTTGTATCTCAGCCTCCACAGTCCTCCGCCAAGTTGTTTCCGGTCGGCCTCCCCTTCGCTCTCCCCAAGGGGTCCATAGCACAGCTGTTTCCGTGACGGCATCGGGGTCCCCCCTGAGGACATAGCCAACCCAGCTCCAGCGCCCGCCAGCCACGATGGTGCGCATGTCACCTAGCTCGCTCCGAGCAAGCAGACTCCGGCCGGTGACGGCACTCGGCCAAAAGATTCGGAGAACCTTTCCCAGGCATTTCGTGTGAAGAGAGGACAACCTCGGCACCTCCCTCTCCGCAACCCCCCAGCCCCCCGCGCCACAGAGAAGCACAGAAAGCACGCAGCTCTGATACAATCCCAATTTTGTGCTTGTGCTGCACCGAGAGGACCCCCAGATGCCGTTTAGACTAAAACAGGCTGTTCTTGCTTGAAATTAGCAGCGCTCGAGAAAGAAAAAGTGCGTAAAAATTGGTGTGCATGGGCCCTCACCCGATGTACAAATCATGAAAACTTTAAAGATTTTTGTTAAAACCACTTATTATCAGGGAACACTCTTTGAAAACAATCCACGCACTTTCACACGAAATGCTGTCATCAAAGAACTTTTAAATTGAATAAAAAATAACATAATTCTCGCCGTGTATACGTTGGTCACAGCTGAGGAATGCAACCGTGTTGAAAAATTGTATTGTTTCCATTATATATACTCTCCCGAAAATAGTTACAATCAACAAAGAAAAGCGTTCAAATGACGGTGTTCATGAACAGTTTGATTACACTGTATAATGGAAAGAAACCAAAAAACACTCTATGAATGTACTTCTATCTGCTCATCCGGGAACGGAAACAGCACACTATAATTAAAAACCCGTCAAGTTTGACGGGTTATTGCTAGTGTCGACATAAATAGGCGCGAAAAAAAAAACATCTTGAAGATGGGAGTACTTACGGCGCCTCGCTGTTTCTTTTTATTCCCTATCAAGTTCGAACCAGAAAAGACAAGATCTCCATTAATCCTGTGGTTAAAGGGAAGAGCTGGGAAATCCTGAGCCTGATCTTGTTTTCCTGAACCAGCGGGCAACCTCATTTGACTTACACGTGGAGCATAGTCCCAGTGACCTACTCCAACATCACCAAGATACCACCCTATACCCTATGCAGATTCGACGCTGGACATCTCAGCTAAGTTGATATCTGCACTGGAACCCATCACTCTCCTACACATAATTATGATGAAACAGTAGTGACACACAAACTCTGTTAAATTAAGAACGGACACTAGCTTTTGTGATAGATACTCGCATACATCACGCGTTTATTCAGCCAAATCCTTAACGTTGTAATGAAATGGATCTGTGTAACCCCACGCTCAAACTTCCTGCTTAAAAAAACCAGTAACGTAAAAAAAATTTTTTAATCTATAAATAACTCCTATATTTGAAATTTGTCTGAAGGCCACAGTCAAATCAACCGCCAACATTTTAACTAGAGAATTTGAATTTTTCTACTACCACGCGTTAAAAGTTACTACCCCCAAACACATACACACCCACCATAATATTTATGGAAGGACATAGTAAAAATTAACATCCAATCAAATCGTTACCTCGTTTTGTAGGCACAAGAAAAATTTCGGTTGTAGTGTGAAAAATGCATATTCTGGGTTTTTGAATAAACTTTAATAATTTATTTCTCAATAACTAAAGGGAATTAAAAAGAAAGAAATATCTTGAATTATAGCGCTGACATTGATAAATACAGTAACATAAAGATTCCCTCTTAATAAATTTATCTTGACGTAGAAAAAATTTATTTAATAATATTTTCAGTTCAGGGTAAACGTACATTTAATTACAAAAAAATTACCCAGATAAACATGCTAAGGAATTAAAAAAAGGAAAAGTATATAGAACGATAGAGGGTAATTGGCCGTTTAATTATCATTTTTGATAATTATAAAAGGTTCATAAATAACTAAGATACATAATAAACAAATTTAGTCAGATTAACAAACACACTTAAAATCGCTCGTTTCCTCTCTCTCTCTCTCTCTCTCTCTCTCTCTCTCTCTCTCTCTCTCTCTCTCTCTCTCTCTCTCTCTCTCTCCCCCACCCCCCAAAGTTAAATTTCTTGACTCGTTTTCTGATTGGTTAGGTGTAGTTGATAAGAAGTAACATCTTATGGTAAAGTCCGCCATTTGAAAAAACGAAATCCATGCCTAGTTGACGCCAGCGGGAAGCTTTGTGACCAAGTCTTTGCCGTCTGGACTAAAAGCAATGTTGAAACCCTTTTACTGCTAGTAAAAGCTTGTGCATGTGATATTCTTACTTGAGGGTAAGGTAGCTAAGTTATTTGTATAAAATTATTGACATGTAGGCCACAAGATGGGGCCATTTTTTATTTTCGGATACTGCCAATTGGGAGACATTATGTCACGACGACCTAGGTAGGGATGCAGTCTTATTGTGAAAGTATGTCAAATGTGTTTACAATTGCGCCATAAAATTTTGCGACTGTAAGTCCAGTAGAAAATAAAAGTGATAGTGGTTTCTGGAGTGACACAGTGTTCAAATAACATCTGACACCATACATAGAAGGTTTGAAAGAAATAATTAACAGGTCACAAGATATATTTGGGCATCCTTACTGATCGTATGGAAGACAAACAATGCTTAAGGGACAGTGGCTTTGAAGTTATCTGAAAACAAGAGTGAATACACAGCCCTGAGTGTAGACGATGGAAATTAAGATCTGGTGCAAATCGTCAGCACAATGGGCTGACCCAGGTAAGCTTAATATCGATTAGTTGTGGAATTGTTATAGATAGGCCTTATAGGGGAGGAAAATTTCCTTCTCATTTCAGGTCGTATTACCAGTTACAAGGTTGTTGCAGTAAACCTGGAGATGGCAGAACATGTGAGAGTGAAGGCTCATAATACAAATTGAGCTACGCCCGTATCTTCATCCAGCAGGCACAATCTTGTGGTGATCTGAACTGTGCTAGAGCCAACAACATCAGTCATGTTGTTAAGTCCTTCATTACAGGCACCTGACAGCTCATTCAAAATAAATAAAAATCCACAACATAGAACTCATTACCTGGGAGTGATGTAAACAACAGATCTTCCAATAGCAGACTAGTGATAATATCAAGCATTAAAACAAGACTGTGGGGTACCAAATACAGTGACATTTTGTGTTACAAGTCATGGACATAGTTCCAACATATTTATTTATATTCTGTAAATAAAAAGATTTCCTGATTTTGACAATTCCTGTCTCAAAAGATTGAAGTACAGGAAGATATATATATATATATATATATATATATATATATATATATATATATATATATATATATATATATATATATATATATATATATATATATATATATATATATATATATATATATATATCTATATATATATATATATATATATATATATATATATTCCACAAACAGTCTTACTTACTTAATTTTATTGAGTTAAAGTTCTGTTTTGACATTATTCATTCATCAGATTAACTACATTACCCTAGACACTTGCCATTTACACCTCACAGATTCTTTAGTCAGGTGAGATCACAAGGGGTGACAGTTAGGGACCCAGAGACCTTCAACATCATCATTCTTTACTCTGGGAACTTACATAGTCTGACCTCACCTTGATTGTCTATACACCCTTACTCTGTTCAGAGAAGGGGGTATTGCTTATAAGACCAGTCTCTTATCTGGCGCTATCCTGGTGTCATCTGACACATCTATTTGTCCAGGTGTTGTTTGTCCAGGTGTTGCTGTCATTTTCGACGGAGTCATCTGTCAAGTTATTTGCTTATGTTTGTATCATAAGTATAATTGTGTCTTTACCTGCGATGTCAGGTTGATTAGGGGTTGTCTTCCCTTGTTTATTCATTCATTGTGTTTGACCTTTAGGGTCAGAGGTTGACAGTTCGGCGTAGGCCTAGGGGAAGGTTTTTTAAGCGGGAGTGAGATATACTTCCGGGAAGCCGGAAGGTCCTGTTTTTCTGAAGGGACCAAGAGTCCATTGTTTTTCGGGGAGAATCTTCGAAGTAACTGCTATGGCAGTTTTCCCCAGTGAATCTCTGTGCGTCGGGATGACGACAGAATTCCTTGTGATGTTCTGAGGATTCATTTGCCAGGTAATACCGACCTTTATGCATTATTACGCTTTTCGGTGGCAGAACATGTAAAGGATTACCTAGGGTGAACAGCAGCTCACTGATCCGCCATTTCAGAACTTATATATTTGTGCTCGAGGTAGCCATCCAAGACTGTTAGTCTTATATTGTCCAGAAATCCAGTGACGAAGATATATTGTGGAGCCGCAGATTGGCGGAACTTCTATCTACAATAAGTATTACTGCAGGGTTGATGATAACCTATTTAACAGAAGTATACGGCCGACGTCAGAACGAGGCCTGTGCTTTCGGCTATTATACTACAGCCTGATATGTGCAATTGGCGGGGAGTGCCAAGTTGCACCTATGTGTCATAGTAACTAAGGCATCTGACGCGTTTAGTCAGAGACGCCAAGGGCGACGCTACGAACTGTCATTATTGAAGAACTTTGCTATTGACCATGCACGTCTATTCTGATGTTTACCTTTTTGAATGCCAAATGTATACCTATCGATGTCAGGTCAGCATGACCCTGTTACACTGACTGTTCCTGTTGATACTATGTGTGTTCCCGTCAATAAATGTCTTGAAACATGCCTGCAGTGTCAAAGCATCCTTGATTACTGCATGTGAGAGTATGGGTTGCAGGATCTACATCTATACGAGCCTAAACACATTCGCGCCTTCATTCGCACCCACACTCAATTCATCATACGCTCGCACTACACATCTAACAACATGTATACTGTCTTGGGCCAGTGATCACCTCAACAAGAAAAAAAAAAGACAGTTACATTTCTGGTGGACCAGTTACGTGGGCTCTTATGATACATTTCTTGTCGCCAATGTGGCCTAGAAACTTACATTTCTGATGGACCAGATCTGTGGGTTTAAAAAGAACAGAGCGAGCATTTGACATTATTGTTGACATTTATGGATCCAGAAATTTACATTCCTGGTTGGCTGTTACATGTATGATGTCTCCAGTTTTGTCGAGAAAGTTACAAGAAGGACAAGTACACATTACACTTCTAATCTGTGGGTCTAAGCTACACACGGGACAGCCGTAACACACAGCGCTAATTCTACACTTGCAAGTTTTGGCTACAACAGGACAGAAATAGGTCATCAACGGTTGACCCAAATAAACAGTACGAGCATTTATATTATAATGCTACATAAAGCATAACAAGACATGTACTGAAGTTAACTACTAGGCATTTGCTACGTGGACCATAACTGCATAGAAGGCGGGTTCCTATTGTAAACAGTACTGCGGGTTGTGACACGTTTCATTCAACAACAGACTTTTCTAGGTCAGAGCATTCAAGCTACATTGTTGGAGGTCAAGTGTCTGTAAACAGTACGTGGAAATTGTAAACATTCAATGTGCAAGGCTAATTTGAGAAGGTCATAGTAACTTTGGTTCGTGAATACCACTTTATGTTACAGTGGATTTGACGTTCAGTGCGCGTTTGACATTTCGTTTCTGTGTTCGCAAGGAGCAAGAAATTTATTTTAGTTTCAGCTGTGACTGAACTTGTTCTGCAACACATTGAAATTGATTGCTATATGTTTATGTCACCTCTACTGTTTTTGTGTATTTTTCTGCGGGTTTTTCGGTTGGTGGGTCTTACGGTAAATATGCCACTTGATCGAGGCTTACTGTAAGCGTTCTGTAGGTGCAAATTTTCTTAATTTGGAAATTTGCTAGTGACAATTGGTCGCTATTGATGTTAGCTGTGATGTAATTGTACTTAACGTTGTTTTGGTAATATTTTGTCTGTTTTTCAGTTTTGATTGTCGATTTGTTTTGTTTGTATTCTGTAGGTCTCTCCTTTCTTGTGTATTTCTCTACACATTTTTGGTTAAAACAGTGTTGCCATTTGTATTGTTTTGTATCTTTGTCTTTGTATTTTTTTTTTTTGTACTACATTACTGTCATGCACAGTCTACATACATATACTGGGTCATGTTTTGATATTATTGATAAGGTAGACTCTTCATATAGAGTTTGTTAAATAATATTATATAAGATATTTATACAAGTTCTTTGATAAAAGACTTGTTATCTACAAAGATTGAGACAAGGTGAAATACATATTCAAGTTCTTTATAAAAAAGACTTGTGCCCATAGTGAGTGGGATATAAGGGAATTTTTTTTTTCCACAGGTACTCAGGTGATTTTTTGGGTACATTATAAACAAGAGGAACATACAAAGTCTTTGTCTAAGACTAAGACAGTAAATAAAGTGAAGTGAGTATACAAGTCTATCATTTCAGACTTGTCTCCCATTAAAGTGGGATAATTTAATATATTTGCTTCTGCAAGTTACTGATCTCAGTAGACAAGATGTCTACATTGGACTACTTTATTACACAAGGGAGAGCCCTTGATAAGACTGGTCAACAGTTAGAACAGTGGGCTGTTGCTCAGTATGACAAAGCATTAGCTGCTGAAGAGAGAAGGGCTGCTGCAGAGGAAAAAAAAACTATGGCTGAAGAGAAGAGATTAGAAAGAGAAGCAGCTGCTGAACAAAAAAGGCTAGACAGAGAAGCTGATATTGCTGCTGAACAAAAGAAATTGCAGATGCAGGTGGAGGAAAGGAGATTTGAAGCTGAACAAAAGAGATTAGACAGAGAATCTGAACAAAGGAGATTAGACAAAGAAGCTGCAACAGAGGAGAGGAAAGCTCAAGCTGCTGCAGAGGAGAGGAAAGCTCAAGCTGCTGCAGAGGAGAGGAAAGCTCAAGCTGCTGCAGAGGAGAGGAAAGCTCAAGCTGAGGCTGAAATTAGAAAAATGGAACATGAGGAAAGAAAACAGAAGATGGAACTTGATGAAAAACTCGCAACTTTGGAGTTAGAGAAATTGAAATTGGCGAGTACGGGTGCTCAGCAAACAACTTCGAGTACGACAAGGGAGTTTGTTAGTAGGATTAAATTGCCTCATTTCAATCCTTTAAAGGATGACGTAGCAGATTATCTAGATAGATTCCAATTTTTGTGCGATACGCATAACATAAAAAAGGAAAAATATGTTGAACAACTGATGCCATTTTTTACAGGTGACACAATGACTACTCTTATGACAATAGACGAACATGAGAGGACTAATTATGATGTTGTCAGGGCAGCATTACTAAAAAAAATATCAACTAAAACAAGAAGACTATCGTCTTCGTTTTAGGACAATGTTGCCAGAAAATGGAGTAGATTTCTCTGATTTTGTTACAAAGATACGTCGTACATTTACACGATGGGTTGAGTTGTCTCAGATTGAGAAAACATATGAAGGTCTAATGGACTTATTATTGCGAGATAAGGTTTTGTCATCTGTTAATGATTCTTTTCTTGCATTCCTTCATGAGCGTAAGCCTAAAAACTTAAAAGAAATGGAGGAATACTGTTGTCAGTATGCCACAGCACATCCCCATGCTACAGTTAGCAATTCTAAAGTGAAAGAAGGGTTGCCAGCTGCTTCGGCAACACCATATGGCCCTAATTTCAAAAAAAATTTCAGGGTGCTCAACAAAATTGGAATAGGGGAAGTAATCAAAATTACACTCAGAAGCGGAGTAATCCAACACATGATGGTTCTTCGTCTATGCAGTGGAGACAAGATGGTAGTTCTCGTAATTTTAGTGGTAATAATTTGAGACACTTTCGCAAAGGCTATCCAAATAATAACTATTCAAATTTTCGAGGTAATCATTCTCGACGTCAAGATTATGACGATGGTGAATTTAGAAACCGGGATTCAAACCGGAATGATGATTACAATAGACAAGATGATAACAGTTACAGGGGAAATGATACTCGAAATAATTACAGGGGAAATGATACTCGAAATAATTACAGGGGAAATGATAGTCGAAATAATTACAGGGGAAATGATAATCGAGGCAGACCTAGGTTTAACAAGAAAAGACCTTACCAACAGGCAAACTCTGCACAACAAGAGTTTGATGGAGCCTGTAATACAGTAAATGATAGTGGTAACTCTAGGGCTATCACTGGTTGTGCTTTCGATTTTGGGAGAGCAACTGAATGCCCCCAATGCTTAACATTGTTCGATTCATCGACTGTATCTACGCTAAGTTGTGGTCACCCTCTTCCTGCTCTACCTGCTACAGTTGCGCATGATGGGAGAGGATCTCTCATCTTAGATAAAGGTCTAATAAATGATAGGCTAGTCTCAGTACTTTTCGATTCGGGATGTACTACCGTCGGGGTTAAGGAGTCTCTGATAGATCCTTGCTGTGCCACTGGAAAAACAATCAAATGTGTTACATTTGGTGGTACTATGGAAAGCTATCCTACTGCTATTATTAGGATTGACACTCCTTTCTTCACAGGAGATGTCCATGCATGTCTTCTTCCTAATCCTATTGCGGATCTTATAATCGGTCGTATTCATGGGGTTAAGGAATGCACCCCGCAACAAATTTCTAGTTGGGAAGAAAAAAACATTCAAACGGTCAATGCAGTGATGACAAGAGCTCAAGCTCTTAATCCCCCAACTTCATCTGATAATAGTAATGAAGTTGATAGCCAAGACGAGCACTTGGTGATTTCCCATGACTCGTTTGTTAAACGTCAAGAAGAGGATCCTTCTTTGAAGAAATACTTCCTTCTTGCAAAGAAAGGGATCCCAATCAAAATACGAATCACAAATCGTATATTACTATGAAGAATGGTATATTGGTACGAATGGTACAACACTCGGACAAGTCTATGCATTCGCAAATTCTTGTGCCTAAGTGTATGAGAGCCTTAATTCTTCGGCATGCACACGATTCTCAGTGTGCTGGACACATGGGTTTTTCCAGAACTAAAACTAGAGTCCTTGCGTCTTTTTTTGGCCATTCGTGAATAAAGACATCCGAATTTATTGCCGATCTTGCAAAATTTGTCAAGAGGTCAAGTCTAGGGGTCCGAGACATGCTGCTCCTATTCAGGCTGCAGATATTCCGATTCGGCCGTTTCAGAAAATGGCTATAGACATCATTGGTCCGTTCAAAATTAAGTCAGCCAGAGGACACCAATTTATCCTCACTTGCGTGGACATGTGCACGCGTTGGCCAGAGGCTATTCCTCTGAAGAGCATATCAACTGTCGATATCGCTGATGCTCTTTGGCTCGTATTTTCTCTCGTCTGGGATTCCCCGGAGAAATACTGTCGGATCACGGCACTCAGTTAATTTCGGACGTTATGTCTCAGGTAATGGCTACGCTAGACATTAAAAGGTCTCTCAGTAGTATTTATCATCCAATGTCCAATGGATTGGTAGAACGTCTTAACAGGACACTAAAGAACTTACTTGGCAAGATAACGGAGGATCATCCTGAAGATTGGGACAGGGTTTTACCTGCAGTCCTCTTTGCCTATAGAGAGGTTCCCAACGAGCATACAGGGTTTTCTCCTTTCGAACTTGTCTTTGGCGCGCAACCGCGCGGGCCAATGTCCTTGTTACACGATTTGATAACTTCCGATAATATTGACGATGATACACAATCGTCATATGAATATGTTATAGCTCTTAGAGAAAAGATTATCGAATCATGCAGGTTAGCAACTTCATCTTCCGAATTTGCGAAAGAAAAAAGCTAGGCGATTTGCTAATAAGAAAAGACGCCTACGTCAACTTTGTCCTGGAGACAAAGCATATGTCTTACTGCCTTCAAGAGAGAATAGACTTCTCATTTCTTGGAAGGGTCCATACACTATAGTCTCGAAAATTTCTGATGTCGACTATATTGTCGATGTGGATGGAAGGCATAAAACCTTCCATATAAATATGCTAACAGAGTTTATTGAACGTCCAGACTATTTACAGCCTATTTTCCAGGCGACGGACGACTCTCCAGTTCAACATGGTCACATCTCATCCCTGTCCGTTATACAGGATGAGGAAACTATTTTTTCTGACGTGAATTTACCTCTTCCTGCGATTCCACTTACTTCAACGGAATCGTGGAGAGACGTTACAGTCTCTTCCAACTTGTCTTTTGAGGAACAGCGTCAAGTATCCTCTACGTTACAATCATATCAGGATGTCCTTACCGACATTCCTGGACACACAGATGTCATAGAACATGACATCATACTTACTGATCGTAATCCGATCAGAGTAAGACCATACCCAATACCTATTCATTTTCAAGCACAAGTCGAGAAAGAATTGGATGAAATGATTCAACTACAAATAATTGAACCATCCACTTCAGCTTATTCTTCGTCGATAGTTATTGTTCGAAAGAAAGACAATAACATACGTCTTTGCGTTGATTATCGCAAATTAAATCAAGTTACGAAGTTCGATGCTGAACCTATGCCGTTATTAGATGATCTACTTATTAGACTTTCTAAAGCTAAATTCTTTACTAAACTAGACTTGTCGAAAGGTTATTGGCAAGTCCCATTGACGGAACACGCCAAACCTCTCACTGCTTTTTCGACACCTAGGGGTCTGTTTCAATGGAATTTTATGCCTTTCGGGCTTATGAACGCCCCAGCGACTTTCGTGCGCATGATGCGACGAATTCTATCAGATCGTGCAGATGTCATTGCATATTTAGACGACATCTGTCTTTTCAGCGATACTTGGGAAGAACACTATGTGGGTCTAAAGGAATTGCTATCTACTCTACGTGAGCATAGTTTGACTGCTAAACCCTCTAAAGCTTTTGTTGGGTTTAGTGAAATTTCCTTCCTAGGTCATCGAGTTGGTCATGGTCTGTTGAAGACAGAGGACCAAAACATTTCAAAGATATTAAATATCTCGGTTCCGAAGACAAAAAAGCAAGTGCGTAGTCTCTTGGGATTGATACAATTCTATGGAAGATTCATTGAGAATCTGTCCTCCATTATGGCACCACTTTCAACGTTATTGAAAAAAGGTTCTCCTAATATGGTGCGTTGGTCCCAAGAATGCCAAACTTCATTGGATCAGGTTAAGAATTTGTTCTCATCTCATCCTATCTTAAGACTACCAACGATTGATAAGACTTTTGTCCTTCGTAGTGATGCCTCTTCCACTGGGATTGGAGCGGCACTAATGCAGGAATATTCAGGAACTCTGCATCCTGTAATGGCAGAAAGGAATTACTCGGTTTTGGACCGTGAATTGTTGGCTATGGTTTGGTCCATTCTTAAGCTACAAAGGTTCCTTCTGGGCGCGCATTTCTTTATGGAAACCGACCAAAAAAGCTCTTACGGCTATGCAAAGTAAGGATTTGAAGAGCTCGAGATCTACTCGTTATGCTATTGCTCTTCAGCCTTTCCATTTCACGGTGCGAGCTATCCGTGGTTCGGATAATGTGATGGCGGACATATTGTCTAGATGCCCACATGATTCCAGTTAAATCTTGTGTCCTAGTTTTTCCTGATATATTTTCAGACTTAGGTCTGTCCTTAATATCATAATATGTTGTAATACAAATGTATTTGGATGATGTTTAGATAATTTAACAAATTTCATTTTGTCCATCCATCAGTGATATGTTGCTAAAATAGCATTGACATTTGTATATTGCTATGGTTATATTATTTAGTAATGTTTGATATATGATTGGTATTGCCAGCAACTTAGGTTTCTTGAATGGTATCCCTTAGTTTGTTTGGCTTAAAGGAAATATTTTCTCCTATGTTGGGAGATGATTTGTACCCTCTTCTATTGTACCTGATATTAGGTTCATTGTTTGCATGAGCACAGAAGTGATACTGGTGCTATCTTGCTCATGAAAATATTAAAAAAAAAAAAATTGCATTTTTTTTTTTTACAGGGGGGTGGTAGTAATGTTGCTGTCATTTTCGACGGAGTCATCTGTCAAGTTATTTGCTTATGTTTGTATCATAAGTATAATTGTGTCTTTACCTGCGATGTCAGGTTGATTAGGGGTTGTCTTCCCTTGTTTATTCATTCATTGTGTTTGACCTTTAGGGTCAGAGGTTGACAGTTCGGCGTAGGCCTAGGGGAAGGTTTTTTAAGCGGGAGTGAGATATACTTCCGGGAAGCCGGAAGGTCCTGTTTTTCTGAAGGGACCAAGAGTCCATTGTTTTTCGGGGAGAATCTTCGAAGTAACTGCTATGGCAGTTTTCCCCAGTGAATCTCTGTGCGTCGGGATGACGACAGAATTCCTTGTGATGTTCTGAGGATTCATTTGCCAGGTAATACCGACCTTTATGCATTATTACGCTTTTCGGTGGCAGAACATGTAAAGGATTACCTAGGGTGAACAGCAGCTCACTGATCCGCCATTTCAGAACTTATATATTTGTGCTCGAGGTAGCCATCCAAGACTGTTAGTCTTATATTGTCCAGAAATCCAGTGACGAAGATATATTGTGGGAGCCGCAGATTGGCGGAACTTCTATCTACAATAAGTATTACTGCAGGGTTGATGATAACCTATTTAACAGAAGTACACGGCCGACGTCAGAACGAGGCCTGTGCTTTCGGCTATTATACTACAGCCTGATATGTGCAATTGGCGGGGAGTGCCAAGTTGCACCTATGTGTCATAGTAACTAAGGCATCTGACGCGTTTAGTCAGAGACGCCAAGGGCGACGCTACGAACTGTCATTATTGAAGAACTTTGCTATTGACCATGCACGTCTATTCTGATGTTTACCTTTTTGAATGCCAAATGTATACCTATCGATGTCAGGTCAGCATGACCCTGTTACACTGACTGTTCCTGTTGATACTATGTGTGTTCCCGTCAATAAATGTCTTGAAACATGCCTGCAGTGTCAAAGCATCCTTGATTACTGCATGTGAGAGTATGGGTTGCAGGATCTACATCTATACGAGCCTAAACACATTCGCGCCTTCATTCGCACCCACACTCAATTCATCATACGCTCGCACTACACATCTAACAACATGTATACTGTCTTGGGCCAGTGATCACCTCAACAAGAAAAAAAAGACAGTTACACCAGGGTAGCCTATAATTGGTAACATCAAAACCTCTTATCACAAACGTCATACTTTCATTCAGTACACTTTTATTCATTAATAAATAACGTTTCTTTGTAATTTTCACTGCACCTTCCGTATTCAGTGTATAGTACATTGATTGTTTTTATTGATTGAGGTATGTATCTGATTGTTTGTTTTGTATTATTTTATGGGGGCTTACTTTATTAAATTACTTTTGACACGTATCAGAAGAATAAAGGTGGCCAGCAGATCTAATCCCCTCTTGAAATTACCACTGTTTCACTCTTATGCAGGATTGCGGTATTTTCTTCCCCATCTTTTGTCTTGAAACTCACTATTAGGGAAACTTTCACCCAATATTACGAGCCATTTTCAGTGGGTCATTCAGGGAAAGGTTTGATACGTTCTTTAATACCTTCTATTTCTACTGTCATTCTATTCCTTTAAACAGCCAGCCCCCCCCCCCCTTTTTTTCTCCCCCCCCCCTCCCAAAAAAAAGAAGAAAATGCGACACACAAAGAGTACTAAGACCAAAAAAAAATAATACATTTGTGTAATGTTTTCAGTATTTTTGTTTTCAAAAGATTTTGTAATAATGTGTGTGTGTTTGTGTGTGAGTGTATACGTGTGGATGTATGAATGATTAGTGATAGTGTGAGTGAATGAGTGAGTATTGTTACACCAAAACATTGTACATAAAGTGCTATTACAAAGAAATATAAAATACATTTATAAAATGCACAGTATAATAAATAAGCTGTTTTTTTTACAAGAAGGGTACACGAAATGATGAGTTTATGCCGATCAGTAGCAAAAGTGTATGGTGAACAGGATCCTGCAGGAGTCTTTTTCCCCCAAAAATCAATGGCTCAGTGCTCGCGGATTTCCGTATTCACGGGGTTTTCAAGGAACGTAACCCCTGAGAATAGCAAGGATTGACTATCTATCTATCTATCTATCTATCTATCTATCTATCTATCTATCTATCTATCTATCTATCTATCTATCTATCTATCTATCTATCTATCTATCTATCTATCTATCTATCTACCTACCTACCTACCTACCTACCTACCTACCTACCTACCTACCTACCTACCTACCTACCTACCTACCTACCTACCTACCTATCTATCTATCTATCTATCTATCTATCTATCTATCTATCTATCTACCTACCTACCTACCTACCTACCTACCTACCTACCTACCTACCTACCTACCTACCTACCTACCTATCTATCTATCTATCTATCTATCTATCTATCTATCTATCTATCTATCTATCTATCTATCTATCTATCTATCTATCTATTATATATATATATATATATATATATATATATATATATATATATATATTTATATATATATATATATATATATATATATATATATATATTCTTCTTCTTCTTCCGTCCTTAGCCACCGACCGTCAAAGCAGTCAGTGGCCATTACGCCTAGTGGCGTCTTAGGGCAACAGCAGATAGGTTTTCTTTGCCATTGTTTCCCATCACGCCTAGTGGCGTCTTTAGGGCAATGGCAAATCAACCCATTTGCTGTTGTTTCCGTAATCGAAGTGACTGGCAAACGGGTGATCAGCCCGTTATATATATATATATATATATATATATATATATATATATATATATATATATATATATATATATATATATATATATATATATATACATATATATATAATATATATATATATATATATATATATATATATATATATATATATATATATATATATATATATATATATATATATATATATATATATATATATATATATATATATATATATGGAAGATCTTTAGATGGCTCAGTAGATTCCAAAGCTCCTGGGTTGCCGACCCCAATCTCTAAATATGGAATACCACAAAATATTCCACCTTTCAGTTTATACAAGGTTTATATAATTGATTGGTAAACTGGACAAGTGAAAATGTCATTAAAACTGAGCTCAGAGAAATGTGTATACATTTCTGTGTGCACTAGGTTAATTTTTTTAAATGTCCAAAAACTGGGTCACTTTAACCCGCACGTGAAAATTGCCATTGTTGCTGCAAAAACTCGTGGTTTTTGCAACACGCCCCACTAGTTCAAAAGGTGAAAAAGTGAGTTGAATTTGAATGCACATGGAAAATGATCATCGGTAAAGAGTGTTCACCGTTGGTATGCAATAAATCAGTATGACAAGTGGTCGAAATGATCACTGCATTAGCCATGCCACCAAGGAGAAGTCTCAGCACTGTAGACCGTGGTCGAGCCATGGCATGGATTCAGGATGGTCAATCTGTTCGTCACGTTTGCAAGACGTTTAGCAGTGTCCCACTCTACTCATCGAAAGCACAATTAACAGCTGACCTCTTAAAAATAAGGAGGTGGGGGAAACACCAGCGCTGCCATTATCACAAATGAAAATACTCGCGCATGCAGATCATACTAATAACTATCATCATCATCACTTTCTTTGCACTCATTACGGAGCATCCAGCCGCGGTAGCGCAGTGGTTAATGCACTGGCATCCTAGCTCGGTGGTCCATGGTTCGATCCCCAGTTGAGGTGGTATTTTTTAGACCGCAAACGGCTCCGGGGTCGACCCAGTCTCATGAATTGGGTACCAGAGCAACTCTGGGAAGGTTAAGTCGGCCGGCGTGATGCTGACCACATCACCCCTAGTGTGCCGATGGTCAAGAAAATATTGGGCCTAACACCATATTCCCAGTATGCCTCAATGGGCATGTAACGGGATCCTTTAGCAGCAGACGATTATAATTAAATATACGTCACAATTTTAATCAATGGTGAGCTTTCACAATCGGTGCGTTTTTGTGCTCTCCTCTGTTGCGCACAGCGATGACTTAACAAGCCTGTGTGCAAAGTGAGTGGTAACAGCGTGTAACGGATCCTTTTCATTTACCTTCATTATGGAGCTTGGGGGGCCACCATTCCAGCTGGTACCCTTGTAGACAATTAATTAATTAATTTTTTTTTTCCAATTACTTTCTTGTTTGTTTAAAAAAAAAAAACCTACTCATTTTTTATTATGATTGCACACTGTAAATGAATGCTGTTATGTTAACTTTATAATGTTGCATGCCTTTAAATTAATGCTTAAAGGGACATGTGGGGAATGAAAGGATATAGTATGCAAGATAAATGAGAGTGAAAGGGCAGAATGTTAGACGGGCCTGCGCGTCCAATTCTTAACCCTTCGAAAATAAAGTTCGTTCGTTCACCAAACATTCACAACCTCCTTCAGCGGTGTTTTCTGTGGTAATTCGTTTTAATGATGAGGTTGCCACCCCATGCGCAACCTCCTATTAGTTTTCTTGTATGAAATGCCCGAGGGTGCAGATCATTTTGATCATGTTTAATTCATTAAGTTTTATCACCAAAAATTAATTAGAATTTTTAGTGTGCCCATCTAGACTGGAGAAAGTAACAAGAACATATGGGATGGACATTAATATAGACAAAAGCAAGATATTGGTGAATAGCCATAAGAAACATGTTCCGACCAACATTACGTTAAATGGGCAAACGTTAGAAGAAGTTAACACCTTTAAATATCTCGGGTCCACTATATGTAGTGATGGAAGGTCAAGTAAAGAAATCAAGACAAGACTTGAGATGGCCTCAGCTGCCATGACAAGACTGAATGTGATCTGGAAAAGTAACATCAGTTTTCCTGTGAAGATCAAATTATACAAATCACTTGTATTATCTATTCTCTTGTATGGGTGTGAGAGCGGGACACTCACTGCAGATACGGAGCGAAGGATTCAGGCTTTCGAGCATAAATGTTATAGAAGAATTTTGCACATTTGCTATAAAGAGCACAAAACAAATGTCTATGTTAGAGAGAAGATAAACACCTATGCAGGCCACCAAGAATCACTTTTGTCAGTAGTGAAACGTCGAAAGCTTGCCTGGTTTGGGCATTGTAGTAAAATCTGCGAGAATAATCGCTCATTTCAGTAAGATTTTAGTCATAAAATGATAATAAATAAAACAGCCCTATTGTGTCTGACGGTGATGCTCTCACACGCCAGCAACGCTGCCTTTTGTGCTGTGCTAAAGCCTATAGAACGATTCCACGGTAAAAATCTAACACGCGTTTTAGTTTCGGTTTCGAAAACGTACTACTAACATTTTACCAGATCTGCTGCATACATTTTGCAGCCAAGACTTATAATTAACGATTTTGAGGAAGTGTGCCGCAAAATAACTATCTGAATTAACGTATTCTGTCAACTTTAACGCAAATTTAGTAGTAATCCTTACATTTTTTGGTAGTGTTACACGATACAATACAAATATTTAACGCCAATTCTTAACCCGCCATGCACAACCCCGCTTCGCCTGACACATTCTGCCATGCATATATGCACGTGGCGACAAAGCCAAGAGAGGCAAAACACGCAGACAATTTTATTGCCTCCTCGCGGTAATGTTTCTGACGTCACAAAAACAAGTTAGTTATTTGAAAAATACATGATGGCGAGAGGGAAAGATGGCCGTCTTGTATAACATATTTATTTGACGATGACCGGTGACAAAATTGAAAATCTAAAACCATAATGAAACTGAACATAAAAAATATATGGTAGTATAGCGTAGAATTCACTGAGCAAGAATATGTTTTAAATTTTTTTTTTTTTTCCTTAACCAGCGGCACTTGGGCTTTCAGCCCTTCAGCCCAATGATATGTCATTGCGAGGCTGGGGAACCTGAGGACTTTCCTTCCAACCCGGTTCGGAGCTTCGCTCCTTCCCATCCACAGAGGGTTTATCACAGGAGCCGTTCAGGTTATTCAGTCAAATTTCCGGCCGTAAACATTTCTTCAAACGCTGACGCCCGGGTTTGAACCATGAACACCTGGTCGCCAGTACAACGCCGAAGCCATTACACCAGCGCGGCTCCCATATGTTTTAAATAATATGATACTCCCAGTATTACCCAAATTGTTGAGAAAATACTAAATGTCTACGAACGCACGACCAGACAGACTGTTGTTCCTGCTTTGTTTTTCTTAACGTTAGTGGGGACACCGGCTTAGAAGAGAGGCATTGAGGAAATTCAAATTAGCTTGGGTAACAAGAGTATAGAAGGAGAGGGGAGCGGTAGGAAAATTGTTACCAAAAACTAACATCGTTTTGCATTGGCATAACTAAAGCGGACTGGCCAATCGACTACCAGACGCAGAGTATGTTTGGAATTATTCTTGTTTTTCAAAAACTGCATTTGAATTCTGGTAGTCGCAAGCTTTCGATTGGCCAGTGCTACTAAATATTAGCAAAAAGCTTTCACTATTCATTGCCAGTTGAACTGTATTTTTGATTCAGATACGCTGAGAACAGCTGTGATAAATTTAAAAAGTAAATTAAATAACTATATGAGTATTTCACAGTCTGGACGGAGCAGAGGAAACTGAGGCCATTTCTTTGCAAAGTCAGCGTCATTTGTTTATATTTCTTGATTTGTGGTAAGGAGGCTTTATGAATTTAATATGTTTAATCCCATTACCAAAGTTAGATACTGCTATTGGGAAAAAGTGAAGGACGTGCCGGGAGCAGGCATTGTTGAGTCCTCACGTTAAAATGTATCTAACTAATGTATGTTGTCATGATTATGTTTAAATATTATTGTATTAGAGCATATTAGTAAGCCTCTGTGTTCAATGAACACTGTTCAACATGCTTGAAGCATTCATATTAAAAAAGAAAAAGATGAGAAAAATATATAAAAGGAAATGTGGTTACCCCACATTATATTATTGAGGAAAACTATGTAAACGTACAGTGGCGTATCTGCCATAGGGACCTGAGGGGTGGTCACAGCAAGGTGGGAGTCATGAGAAATTAGGCGATGAGTGCGCCTGAAATGCACGCGAGGCTGACCCCATACCCACGTATGAAATTAAATAAAAGAATAAGTGATCAGATGTAAAAGGCCAGGGTGTCCTTTTGTTGCAGAGGTTTCGTTTCCTGTTGCCAGCTCATTCCTCAGTAACTTAAAGTGTTTTTGTGTTGTGTACCATCATTTCATTTCTCCCCTAGACACTAGGTACATCATACACCAGACACTAGAGCCAACACAGTGACCGTGTGAGATCTAGGGAGGTAGCGTTAGGTTCCCTGCACATAATTCATCATCATCATTTATAGAGTCAGGGGCCTACATGTGCTTGACCTCACACGGTTAATACATACACTGATTTCATTCTTTTAGGATACCATCATAACCTCCCCAGCAAAATCTAACTTTGCTACAGGCATGTAACTCGTCATGACTCCCTTTCGAAAACGATCCTCCAGGGAACAGTCGAAGGTAAACGGAGAAGAGGAAGGCAAAGAAAATCCTGGGCTGATAACATCAAAGAATGGGCAGGACACGGTTTTTCCACACTTGTACGCATTGCTGAGGACAGAGAGCAGTGGAGGACCCTGTCTGCTCATGCTTCCACCATGGCACCCCTACGACCCATGACGGGTTTACGGGTTGAGATGATGAGATGAGTGTGCCCAAGTTGGTCTGATGGCTTAACCATTTGATTAGCGAGATTAATGGATAAACCGGCAAGGACTGAACTCTTGTGCGGCACTGATAAATTCCGAGTCCTGATAAAGACTTCTATCTCATCCTATGTAAACATACGTCTCTCTTATGCTGTGACATATTCTTATGCTACTGCCTTGGTGTATCTTAATGAAACTGGCCTCACCACCAGGGGTGAAAACTTACCAAGTCTATCTTCTACTCTCAATACTATCGGCCGTCTACTATTCTTCTCATTTATATCTAAAAGTTCATCGACAGGTTTGGTGTAAACTCTACATACCTGGTATCTCGAAATACACACATTTCTCTCAACTGGAAACACTGACATCTCGTCCTCAGTGTGATGAATCAGTTGTGCACTTTTATAACGTTCATCCTCTTTGGCAGTATCACTTCTTTTCTTCATTTTCCTCACCAATTATTCGGCATATTTTATGCCCTACATTTTTGCCCAGCCGCTTCCAGAATTGTTTACGTTTCGCCATGTGAATCGTAATAATACCAGGCTCATTAAACAGGTCAGCGAATAATACGTTTATCACGTAAGCCGTCTAGCCAGCTTTGATAGAGTCGATCTGTGTGGATGCAAGATGGTAGCGCACGATCGATGAAAGGAGGGCCTTATTGTCTGTCTGATAAATCAGTCTGGGGAATTTGCGCAAACACGGATGATGATACGTAATCGCTTCCGCTGGACTTTCTCTGTTAAATATTGTACACTGTGTAAATATTAACGATAATCTGTCTAAGGAGACAAACTGGGCAGAAAGCATCTAGACAGGAAATAAGTTCACAGATTTGTTAGTGAGTTTGCATAAAGATGCAATCGGAAGTGTTACGGATATTTCTGAACGAGGTCACGCGTTGGAATTTTAAAATTTGATATTTTAAAACAAGCCGGGGGTATTTTGATTTAACACCCCGATCGATTTTGTTCTAAAGAGCTTACCATTGGCTTAATTTGAGAGCCGGAATAGACTTTGACTTTCATTGGCAAATTCGTCGGAAGTACAATCTGAGATTTGAACTGAGAAATGGAAATATAATCTAGCCGTATCGGAGTCACAAATCAGACTGCATCGCAACGTCAAATTAGCAACTCTCAGGAGCCAGAAAGACATCGGACTAAGAATTCCAAAATTATAAATGACAGATCGAAGTATTTGGGCAACTTTGAAACTTAAAATTAAACACGCATTTTTTAAATACAAAGACTGGAAACTTAAAGGACCAGCACAGAGTATTTGGGCAACTTTAAAACTTAAAAGTAAACCCACATTTTAAATACAAAGACTGGAGACATAAAAAATCAGATCACCCGTCATAAGAGGAATACTAAAATTTCCCAGACCAAATGATTCGAAAGCATCTAACCTAAGTTGCTGTGTCCATACTAAACTGTGCCAGGAGATTGTGTTCCCAAAAGTTACTTTGGGGTAAGTGTAAACATTTTTTTTACACAGGTGAATTTGACATGTTTTCTTGCTAAGTGGTTATATATGAGGCAGGCAACCTCAACATATGAAAATAGTATATTTATAAATCACTACAGCAAGCGCTGGCATTTGCTTTATGCTAATTCGCTCAGACACGCGAAAGCAGCAGCAACCCCAGATTCCGAATGGAGCAGTGACGAGTAATGATTACATCACGTTTGCATCAAGTGTATCGTATTATTTTGTTAGATATATGTACCTTGTTAATTATAATTCAGGCAAGCCATTGCCCTCACGATGTCCAGACACATTTTCCCCATTAAAGTAACCAGAAGAATAACGGTGATTTCTAATCATATTCCCTAGTTATACTGTGTATACTCATGGAGAATAATTATCCAGAGAGGCTTACATTGGTGGGTGGACAGCGAGACAATGCGGCTGTTAATTTGCACCACACAAATGTACTTAGCATTTGTTCTTTTAATTTTTTCTAAAGTTCGTGGAACGAAGCTATCAGACAGTTCATGGTACGAAGCTGCAAGACGAAAGTTCGACGCCACTAGTTGTGAGTTAAAAGCAGGGAATCAACAATAACCGCCTAAATTGGACAAGTTGTGTGAAGAAGGGCCCTAATCACAAAAGAATTGACGAAACCACAGCTGCAGGACTCACTTAGACCAGCTAAGTTTATTAAGGAAACAGCAAAAGGACAATTGTTTTTTTTAAATCCCCAAACCAAGTTTCAGTGAAGACAATTTTATTTATATCTAAAATTCACCATCATTCCATCGCTATTTTAAACTGTTAAAACTAATTGATTATTAAATTTGTTACATGTTATTTTAAAACAAAACAATCATTGTTTATTCAGTTATTATAGGCATGAAAGCATACGTATGAGCAAGACTCTTTAATATATTTACATCTAGATACATATTTACATCTATATAGCAAATACTTATAAAAGGAATTTCGCTGGATTTACACCAGCTGGGGGCTTGAACGGGCTATAATTATTGCTTAATTCTTCACAAAAGGCGACGCATCAGATATAAGTTAATAGTGCTCTGCCCTATGCAGCATTGTTCTGGATTTCTGAAAACATCTCGTGAACAGTCCCTTGAGATAAAAGCCGTCATTGGCCCATGATCTACATTTCCAACATCTGCTGTAGAAGAAACTACGAGGTACTTTACTGCACAGTAACTTTTAGGACACCATGTATTAATAAACACATAACAACTTCGGTGAAGGAATATATTGATAAACACATAACAATTTCGGTGAAGGAATTTATTGGTAAATACAAAACAACTTCGGTGAAGGAATATATTGATAAACACATAACAGCTTCGGTGAAGGAGTATATTAATAAACACATTAACAACTTCGGTGAATGAATATATTAATAAACACATAACAACTTCGGTGAAGGAATATATTGATAAACACAACAGCTTCGGTGAAGGAGTATTAATAGCATCAGTAAATTAATATATTGACAAAAGCATTAACAGCTTCAGTGAAGGAAAATATTGATAAACACATTAACAGCTTCAGTGAAGGAGTTTACTGAGAAACACAAGAATAGCTTCAGTGAAGGAACATGTTGATAAACATATTAAGAGCATCAGTGAAGGAAAATATTACGAAACAGTTACACGCTTCAGTGAAGGAAAATACTGAGAAACACCTAAAAAGAATAAGAAAAATGTAGTGTTTTGGTTATCTTTTCTCCGTACCAGTAAACTACACATGAAGTTGCAACGCGATTTCTGAGAATTTCGAACAGACTTCTGCGACTTGCCAGTCGATAATTTTTCTCGTTCTTTCTTATGCTCTACTTTCTGGTGGTTTAGCCTAGAGCCCCTTCTATATTGCGCGTGATGGAATGTGACCTATTTTTATTCTTACCAGGTCTCAAGACTATCTGATTTGTGTTGTCGTTGCCAACCGGAACGTTGCTGCCTTCACTCAGTATGTTTCATTTTCGATCATGAAGAGTAAGGAGTTACCAGTATCACTGTCATGCAGGTCAGGCATTAAGAAGGGGAAAAAAAGTGTGGGGAGGGGAATTCCAACAGTTTCGACACGGCCCGGTTAAGGACAATTTGAAAAAAAAAATAATGACACGTAATAAAACACTCCGATAAACTTAAGATTACATACATGTTTTGTGTTACACCGCTAAACGATAGGTTACATACATGTTTTGTGTAACACCGCTAAACGTTAGGTTACAAAGATGTTTGGTGTTATACCGCTAAACTTTCGGTTACATACATGTTTTGTGTTACACCGCTAAACGTTAGGTTATGTCTGGTTGTTTCATCTCGAGCGGGACTAAGGAACGCTGGCCGAGCACCTGGAGATTTTTCTGGCAATTTAAGCAGATTCCCCTAATTCTCTTTACCAGTTGTCTCAAGAGGATCTTTTGCTACCTACGTACGTGTTATTCAGTTGAGATCTTATAGCCGTGAAGTGTGGATATTTTTTCCTTGCTTGAGAATGGTCAACAGCCTGGACCTGTGCTCGGTACCCCCATTGGGAGCACCTTGCATCGGCAACATATCTACTGCTTCGCCACCTATTGATTTATCTACATCGTCCGTGCAAACCTTCTGGCAATATCATCAGACCCATTGAGGTCTGTTGCGTGCATATTTTGACGCACATATGATATGGCATTTAATATTTTATAGACATTCACATATTACCAAAACTTATTGATCCGGGAGTAATCGCAAGGATATTGCGCAAGGATATTGCGCTTACGTTTGTGCTTATTTTTTAGGGCCAGAAAATATATTAATTTGCTTATTGTGTTTATGGCCTGAATTCATATGTATTACATATTATTAGTACAAGTAGAATCAGTCCTATATTGTATATTTTGGATGGGTAGGAGGGACTAGATTCTTGTTATTCCGGTCTAGCGGAAGTATGAGTTGTCTTGACAAGTCGTGATGAGTTCCGATGTACCGTGATAATGGCGGGTACGCACTTTTCAAAGGGCTGGTAGATTCTTAAGGAAATATGATTCATGAAGTGGTTTTCTTCTAAAGGAGATGGTATCTCTACTATAGTTTATGTTAGAGACTCTCCTAAGGTACGGTACAATGTATAATTCGGACTCCATGTATTGCCAGACCCTATATTGATGATCTCATGTCGATTCGACCTAGATGGAACATTGTGCTTCGTATCGCTAGGGTCGTGTTTTGTATCGACGAAGATGACAGACTTTCCTGCAGCGGTTATGGCTACGTGAATTAACCTGATCACCGTAGAGCTGTATGGAAACATTTATGAAATCATTTATATACCCATTATAAATTAACTCTGGCTTATATTCTCCTTCCTATGAATGAGTGAACGACAACTCAGGGAGGCAGCCATGTTAGATTTCGGTCATCATATGTTTTGATCACTGCCAAGAGAACAGATTATTTATCCTATTATCGGACAGTGACAGGGAGATCTCAATCTTGCTAGAAACCCCCTCTTTCGTGGTTTCATAATATATGCTACAAACTATGGACGTCAAGTAACTTTAGTTATTTACCGATCTGCCTTCACTGACGCGTTTAGTCAGATAGGGGGATGCGGCCATAATGTATCATGACAATTGAACTTTTGATGTACTGCCCATTATTTCTGAATGTGTCATGACTTCAGATCTGCTATGTATACCTACAAATTGATATGTCAACATACCATGATGTACTCGTATGTCCCAGTGTGTACGTCTGAATAAATTGAGTAAACAAAGATTCCAGCAGTCTGCATTGGTGCCTTGTAGACACAAGTGTATGAGTGGTTATATTGGTCAGCACACGAACAGTACACCATTCGCGGTAATCACACTCTACACTTCTACTTCATACATACACCATCCTGCGTCGGTTGGAGTGACCAAGTTTAGGGCCTGCTTCCCCTGGAGCCTTTGCCTTCCCTAACTCAGGACTAGGGTGAGTTACCCATTTACAGCTGGGTAGACTGGAGCATGCCTGATCTCAACAACACACCACTCTTCCTTACAGAGCACACCGACTGACACTTTACAGAGTGGAAAGAAGAAAAGAAACTTTACAGTGGCGAGCCAGATTCCTGGGTCCAGCTTACGCAGTTTTGTGTTGAGAATCACAGTTTACAGCTGAAAGAACATTTGTTTGAACACATCAACACCAGTAGGACAGCTATACAGTCGATGTCAGCTTGACCTGTATTACCGATAGGATGCTGTATCTAGGTCAGCGCTTGTTGACAGTTTTTCGCTGTACAGACAGTATTACACAGGACAGTGGTATCAAGTGTAGAAAATATCTGGAGCAGTATTGTTGACATTTCTCAACGTACAGAAGAATCACAGTGTTGTTGAACATAAAGTGCATAGTTCATCGTTGGATCTTCATATGCTCAACAGAGAAAAATTGACAGTGTAATAGTTTAAAATTAAATCTATTACTGAATAAAGTGGCAAGTTATTAGTATTAAAATAAACTGTGCCTGCTTTACAACACTATACCTGCAACACATTCCATTCATGACATAAATTATATTGTATGCTATATGCTATTTATGCTTACATGTTATTTGTTATGTATTAAATTAGTTTATGTTCTGTGTGACTAGTACAAGGTATGCCGAGTGACATTGGTCTGGTACTAGTATTCTATAGGTACACATTTTCTTAATTGGAAATTTGTTAGCAACAATTTGCTGCTATTTCTGTTAGTTGTGATGAGGTGTTCTTTTCTTCGTTGTTTTTGTTAATAATTTTGTGTTCCTTAGTTTTGTTTGATTTGTTTGTATAATTGTAGGTCTCATCTTTTCTATTTTTGATTTCTTTACACCCTTATGTTTATACACTGTGGCGTTATTTGTCTTGTTATATTATGGCAGTTATCATCACGGATTCTGTGATCATTTTTTTTTTCATTTCTCCTATTTAATTTAATTTGATCTCTGCAAATGTTTTCATATTGTCTTTTCTTGTTTGTCCTTTGTAATGTCTTTAGTTGACATATGACGTATAGTGGTATACACTGATAGTATAGTACAGATCAGTACTTTATGATTGTTATTGTTATAAAACAAAATGTACAAGACCTTTGTAAGGCTTGTCTCCCAAAGTGATTGGTAAAGGGAAATATTTTTTTCCACAGGTACTCAAGTGATCTTTGATTACATTGAGATATACAAGACCTTTGTAAGGCTTGTCCCCACAGTATTTGAGATACAGTTATTGTTGTCCACAGGTACTCAAGTTATCATTGGTTATTATAAACCATACAAGTTTGGACTAAGACTAAGTCTATGGTATAGACTTGTCTCCCATTAAAGTGAAATAGGGTAATTTATTTACTTTTTCAGGTTTCTGATTTAAGAAGACAATATGTCTACATTAGATTATTTCATTGCACAAGGAAAATCTCTTGATAAGACTGGAAAAGACTTAGAACAATGGGCTGTTGCTCAATATGACAAAGCATTAGCTGCAGAAGAGAAAAAAAACTGCTGCTGCTGTTGAAGAAAGAAAAGCTGCTGCTGAGGAAAAAAAAAGCTGCGGCTGAGGAGAGAAAACTTCAAATAGAAGAAAAAAAAGCTGCTGCAGAAGAAAGGAAAGCTCTAGCTGAAGAAAAAAGATTAGAAAAAGAAGCTGATACTGCTGCTGAACTTAAGAAATTGCAGATGCAAGTGGAGGAAAGGAGATTTGAGGCAGAACAGAAGAAATTAGAAGCTGATGCAGAGCAGTTGCTGCAGAACAAAAAAATTAGAAGTTGCTGCAGAACAGAAAAAATTAGAAGTTGCTGCAGAACAGAAAAAATTAGAAGTTGCTGCTGCTGCAGAACAGAAAAAATTAGAAGTTGCTGCTGCTGCAGAACAGAAAAAATTAGAAGCTGCTGCTGCTGCAGAACAGAAAAGATTAGATAGAGAAGCTGAAGAGAGAAAAGCAATAAGAGAACATGAGTTTGAATTAGAGAAATTAAAATTGACATGTATGAGTAATGTTAATCAGGCATCTGGTGGTAATGGTAAACCCTTTGTGTACAAGGTCAAGGTACCAGCGTTTAACCCTACCAGTGATGACATAACATTTTGGCTTTCTAGATTTGAACGGGCTTGTCGATCTCATAATGTTGACAAATCACAGTATGTGAATCAGTTGTCTGAAAATCTAAAAGGGGAGTCCCTAAGTAAGTTATATTTAGTTGAAGAGGCCGACAAAGATAATTATGATGCTGTTAGGGCAGCTTTGATAAAGAGATATCAGCTGTCTGAGGAAGGTTACCGTCTTTTGTTTAAAACAATGAGACCTGAGGTAGGTGTAGAATTCTCAGATTTCATCTCAAAAGCACGAATTACACTTTCACGATGGATTGAATTATCCAAAACAGAGAAAACATTTGATGGTCTTACGGATTTATTGCTAAGAGACAAGGTCATGTCTTCTGTAAATAAATCATTCCTAGAGTTCTTACATGAGCGTAAACCTGGTACAATAAAGCAAATGGAAGAATATTGTGACCAGTATGCCACGGCACACCCTGACATGATTCTTAGTAACTCTAACATTAAAGAGAGTATGCCAGTTGCTTCGGCAACAGAATATAATCAGAATTACTCACACAAATTCCAAGGAGCTAAAAATAAATTTGATAAAAAGGTTAATTGGAATAAGTATCAAAACCAAGATAACCACTCAAATCAGGGTTCTTCTTCGAAGAACTGGAATCGGGCTGATAGTCCTCGACACGCGAGGGGTACCCATAATGTTAGAAATTCTCGGAAAGGGAGTAGCTATAGGAACTACCCAAGTGCTTCATGGAGACAAAAAAAAACAATATTACAGGGATACTCAATATAACGAGCATGATGATTATGATCATGAATATTATGATTCAAACCCAAATAGGGGTTATAACAGAGGCAATAATAATTATAGAGACAATTATAACCGAGGTAGATCACAACACAAAAGACATGGTAAATCTTATTACCAGGCTAACTCTGCACAACAGGAGTTCCACGACACCGATAATCAGAATAATGATAAAAAAGACTCCAACAGTGTAGCAAATTCCGCTTTCGATTTTGCTAGAGCATCTGAGTGTTCGCAATGCAAAACATTATTCGATCCAACCACAGTTTCTACTTTAAGCTGCGGTCACCCGCTTCCCGCTCTCCATGCGTCAATTGCGCATAATGGAAGGGGTGCTCTTGTCTTTAATAGGGGCCTAATAGATGGTACTCCGGTATCAATTCTTTTCGATTCGGGGTGCACTACCATTGGAGTGAGGCAATCACTCGTAAATCCTTCTCGAGCTACAGGCAATATAGTCAAATGTGTAACATTTGGTGGCACATTGGAGAAGTACTCCACTGCCATTATCAATATTGCTACGCCTTTCTTTACAGGAGAGGTGCAAGCATGTCTCTTGCCGAATCCGATCGCTGATCTTATCATCGGTCGCATTCACGGGGTGAAAGAATGCACTCCACAGCAAATTTCTAATTGGGAAAATGTTAATATGCAATCGGCTAATGCAGTAATCACTAGGGCTCAAGCTCTTAATATGCCACAATCTTCACATTCTGAAGATAATGATGCGCAGATCCGAGATGATCCCTTGGAGATTTCCCACGATTCCTTTATCAAACAGCAGGAAGATGATCCTACTCTAAAGAAATTCTTTACTCTGGCAACAAAAAGGTGATCCGAATAAGGATACTAATCGTAAATCTTGGATTACGATGAAGAATGGCGTACTTGTACGTATGGTACAAGACTCCGCTAAGTCCATTCATTCTCAAATCCTTGTGCCTAAAAATATGAGAGTTAAAATCTTACAGCACGCTCATGATTCGCAGTGTGCTGGACATATGGGTTTTTCCCGTACTAAAGCTAGAGTTCTTCAATCTTTCTTTTGGCCTGCTGTGAATAAGGACATACGAATCTATTGTCGATCTTGTAAAGTATGTCAAGAGATTAAATCCAGAGGTCCACGCCATGATGCACCTATTCAGGCTGCAGACATTCCCATTCGGCCATTTCAAAAAATGGCGATAGACATCATTGGTCCATTTAAGATAAAGTCTGCTAGAGGACACCAATTTATTTTGACGTGTGTTGATATGTGCACACGTTGGCCGGAGGCTGTTCCTCTAAAGAGCATAACTACTGCTGATGTCGCAGATGCTCTTTGGTTAATATTTTCTCGTCTGGGGTTTCCAGCAGAAATATTATCCGACCATGGTACCCAACTCATATCGGATACCATGTCTCAAGTAATGTCGACTCTGAAGATAGAGAGATCGCTGAGTAGTATTTATCATCCTATGTCCAATGGGATGGTGGAACGTTTGAATAGAACTCTGAAAAACCTACTAGGTAAGATAACGGAAGATCATCCTCAGGATTGGGATAGGGTTTTACCCGCGGCTCTCTTTGCATATAGAGAGGTCGCCAACGAACATACAGGATTTTCTCCCTTTGAACTTGTCTTTGGCGCGAAACCGCGAGGTCCTATGTCCTTACTTCATGATCTTATAACTGCTGATAATATTGTCGATGACACAAAATCCTCTTATGAATATGTCATCGCACTTAGACACAAGATTATTGAAGCATGCAAATTGGCAACTGCTTCTTCTGAATTTGCGAAACAGAAGGCAAGGGAATTTGCCAATAAAAAGAGATGTTTGCGACAACTTTGTCCAGGTGACAAAGCATTTGTCTTGCTACCTTGTAGGGAAAATAGACTTCTCATTTCTTGGAAAGGTCCGTACGATATAATATCAAAAGTTTCCGATGTTGACTATATCGTCGATATTGACGGGAAGCGTAAAACCTTCCACATCAACATGCTCACGGAATTCCATGAACGTCCTGATTATTTACAACCTGTTTTCCAGGCAACGGACGATTTTCCAGTCCAACATGGACAGTACTCATCTCTGTCAGTAATACAGGATGAGGAAACGAGTTTCTCGGATGTAAATTTACCTTTTCCAATGATTCCTCTTCACTCTAATGAATCATGGAAAGATGTTGCAATTTCTCCAGAATTATCTCCAGGAGAGCAGAAACAAGTTTCTACTATGTTAGAACAATTTCAGGATGTCCTTACTGACATTCCTGGTCAAACTGATGTCATTCAACATGACATTATTCTTACTGACCATAGTCCTATAAGAGTCAGACCGTATCCTATCCCGATACATTTTCAAGCACAGGTAGAGAAAGAGTTAGATGAGATGATAGAGTTAAAAATTATTGAACCATCCACATCAGCATATTCTTCGCCGATGGTTATAGTACGGAAAAAAGACAATAACATACGTCTTTGCGTGGATTATCGCAAATTGAATCAAGTGACTAAATTCGATGCTGAACCTATGCCTTTACTAGAAGAGCTACTTACGAGACTATCGAATTCTCACTTCTTTACTAAACTCGATTTGTCTAAGGGATATTGGCAAGTTCCACTATCCGAACACGCCAAACCGTTTACTGCTTTTTTCGACGCCTAGGGGTCTATTCCAATGGAATTTCATGCCTTTCGGTCTTATGAACGCCCCTGCAACATTTGTACGCATGATGCGTCGAATCCTATCTCATCGCTCAGATGTCATTGCGTATCTTGATGACATCTGTCTTTTCAGTGATACTTGGAACGATCACTATAATGGTATAAATGAACTATTGTCTATCTTACGCGAGCATAACCTGACAGCGAAACCATCGAAAGCATGTATTGGTTTTAGCGAAATATCTTTCTTAGGACACCGTGTTGGTCATGGGTTCCTAAAAACAGAAGACCATAATACAAGTAAGATACTTAACATTTCTATTCCTAAGACTAAAAAGCAAGTACGAAGTCTCTTAGGTCTAATACAATTTTATGGACGATTCATCCCGAATCTGTCCTCCATTATGTCACCTCTTTCTTCCTTGCTAAAGAAAGGGTCTCCTAATGTAGTCCATTGGACTCAAGAATGTCAATCCTCTTTGGATAAGGTTAAAACTATGTTTTCTACTTCACCTATCCTAGTATTGCCTTCTAAGGATAAGACATTTATTCTTCGTAGTGACGCTTCATCCACCGGGATTGGAGCAGCACTAATGCAAGAGTACTCTGGAACTCTGCATCCTGTGATGTATATTTCTCGGAAATTAAATGCCGCAGAGAAGAATTACTCGGTCCTAGACCGTGAATTATTGGCTATGGTTTGGTCAATCCTTAAACTGCAAAGATTTCTTCTGGGCGCGCATTTCATTGTGGAAACTGACCAGAAAGCTCTTACGGCTATTAAGAGTAAAAATCTGAAGAGCGCGAGATCAACGCGATACGCGATTGCTCTACAGCCATTTCATTTTTCGGTGCGAGCTATCCGTGGGTCAGAAAATGTGATGGCAGATATTTTGTCTAGATGCCCACATGATTCATAACTGTTATACAACTTTGATACAGTTGTTTCTATGTTGAAATGTGTACACATATGTAATATATCATATATTGATTGTAACACTACTTAGCGGTTCATTGATATTTATTCACCGCTGATCTTTCAATGTTTTTCGTCTTTGATGATCATGATGTTAAGATATCTTAGATGAAATTTATGTATAAACTAATGTGGAAATTGTGTCATTGCTAATATTGTAGTATGCGTTGGTGACACCTCTCTGGAAATATTTATACTTAGAGAAGTACTTTCTCTAAGGTCATAAAACTTATGCTTATCATCTGCGCATTGTATTGGTGCGTTGTGAGCCTATTGTATGTTGCTCCTAGATGTATTTCAAAAAAAAAAAAAATGTACCATTTTTTTTTCCCGAGGGGTGTGGTAATCTGTTGCGTGCATATTTTGACGCACATATTACAAAAATCGATATGGCTATTTAATATGGGAAAAATATAGACATTCATTCATTTGTGTATGAAAATGCTGTCTATGGTAAAAGCGAGAGAATCCATGTTTGATTCACACTTTTGATTATAGGAGTAATCGTTCTGGATATTGATCCGGCGCAAGGATATTGCGCTTACGTTTGTACTTATTTTTTAGGGCCAGAAAATATATTAATTTGCTTATTGTGTTTATGGCCTGAATTCATATGTATTACATATTATTAGTACAAGTAGAATCAGTCCTATATTGTATATTTTGGATGGGTAGGAGGGACTAGATTCTTGTTATTCCGGTCTAGCGGAAGTATGAGTTGTCTTGACAAGTCGTGATGAGTTCCGATGTACCGTGATAATGGCGGGTACGCACTTTTCAAACGGCTGGTAGATTCTTAAGGAAATATGATTCATGAAGTGGTTTTCTTCTAAAGGAGATGGTATCTCTACTATAGTTTATGTTAGAGACTCTCCTAAGGTACGGTACAATGTATAATTCGGACTCCATGTATTGCCAGACCCTATATTGATGATCTCATGTCGATTCGACCTAGATGGAACATTGTGCTTCGTATCGCTAGGGTCGTGTTTTGTATCGACGAAGATGACAGACTTTCCTGCAGCGGTTATGGCTACGTGAATTAACCTGATCACCGTAGAGCTGTATGGAAACATTTATGAAATCATTTATATACCCATTATAAATTAACTCTGGCTTATATTCTCCTTCCTATGAATGAGTGAACGACAACTCAGGGAGGCAGCCATGTTAGATTTCGGTCATCATATGTTTTGATCACTGCCAAGAGAACAGATTATTTATCCTATTATCGGACAGTGACAGGGAGATCTCAATCTTGCTAGAAACCCCCTCTTTCGTGGTTTCATAATATATGCTACAAACTATGGACGTCAAGTAACTTTAGTTATTTACCGATCTGCCTTCACTGACGCGTTTAGTCAGATAGGGGGATGCGGCCATAATGTATCATGACAATTGAACTTTTGATGTACTGCCCATTATTTCTGAATGTGTCATGACTTCAGATCTGCTATGTATACCTACAAATTGATATGTCAACATACCATGATGTACTCGTATGTCCCAGTGTGTACGTCTGAATAAATTGAGTAAACAAAGATTCCAGCAGTCTGCATTGGTGCCTTGTAGACACAAGTGTATGAGTGGTTATATTGGTCAGCACACGAACAGTACACCATTCGCGGTAATCACACTCTACACTTCTACTTCATACATACACCATCCTGCGTCGGTTGGAGTGACCAAGTTTAGGGCCTGCTTCCCCTGGAGCCTTTGCCTTCCCTAACTCAGGACTAGGGTGAGTCACCCATTCACAGCTGGGTAGACTGGAGCATGCCTGATCTCAACAACACACCACTCTTCCTTACAGAGCACACCGACTGACACTTTACAGAGTGGAAAGAAGAAAAGAAACTTTACAAGGTCCCATCACCCTGGAGTACATACGCATAGCCTTTAGCAGGGTATAAACCTCCAGCCAGACAGGCTGCCACCTTTGCCATCGATTTGTGTTGGCAACGCTGTCCGACCCATTGACAGCCCGTAAACCAGGAGTAGACTGGAGTAGTTTGTCGATTATCTACACCTTGCTAGCCAAAGCCACCTACCTGATGCACAAGTCACCTGTACCCAACATATAAAGGTGCCTCCATCGGAGCCCTTATATATATTCGTTTTGCACCAGCAGTGCTCATTATCGTTTTGATCATTTTGATGTAGCAGTGGGTGCAGCTAATTGCGCTCCTGTTGTCTCTTTTCACACGCGCGCTGGAAAGTGGGTGTGTGCTTGGATTTATTTATTTCCATTTATTCCACGGGAGCTTACCTCCACGTCAATTGGATACCAGAATTCATAAGAACAGAGTTGAGTTCCGTAGCTGTGGAGTACTTTAGATACCAAGACAGGAGGACTTTATAGGCTAGGCCGTCTCTATCACAAGGGACTGGGGGTCTACCCTATATAGTTTAACTTAGTAGTGAGAAAGTATCGAGTATCGGTGTTGGACGGAGACGTTTGCTGGTGTGATTGAGCGAAGTGAGGTGTGAGGGTTTTCCTGTGATTGTGATGTTTTTTTAGCCTTCAGTAATTTTGAAGACATTACGTATTTTCTTGATGTTGGTCTTTTTGTTCGGTAATAAACATAATATTTATGATCCATGGTCAGGATCCACTCTTTTCTGACTGTCACTTAATGTTGTGCTGTATGTCTTTACTGCCTTTAGATTATTTAATTTGGCTCAGAGAGGACCGGGGGGGGGGGGGGGAAGAGGGATTGTACATTATAAAACATATTCGCAGTATGGAGGAAAAGTAGCTTCACTACTCTCTAGAAGTCATATCTCCACCCATAATTTCATTAGTGACTCTATTTCCTCTACTTTCACATTACACATTCATACTCTGTCTAAACTCAGACATTCTTTATTTTTCCATACTCACGACAGGATGTGGTTTCTTTTTATGGTATGAACCTATAGCTCAAGATTCTATCTTGATTCCCGTGAATGTTCTAGTGTGAGTAGATTTTTACTTATCCCCTAACCTCTACGAACTATATGATTCTGACCACACAAAAAATTGTGTTTTCCACAGCTAGAAATTATTATTGTAAACTTGACAACTTATGTGTACAGCGTTTGGTGGTAAAATTGGTGATAAAGCAGTAAATACAATTTTCATTTTTCTGAGAGCACAGTACAAGCGGTAGCTCTTTTGATCGGTTAGAGATAAGACGCTACAGACGGTCAGTTTACTAGCTTGCATTTGTCCCAAGGGGAGGCGTTACAGCATGTGCCAATGACAGCTTTCCCAATAGCTAATTAACTGACTATTGGTGGGTTGAGTGTAGGTGACAATTTTTCCCCACACTAGGTTTTGGATTTTTGGGTTTTTCAGTCTAGCCTACAATTTAATTGCTTATTGGGTGTGTTATCTCACATGCGAAGCTAATCAGCACCCATTAGGTTAGGTAAATGAGAACCGGGAGTTAAGTGGTTGGGGGACAATTTTTTTCCAGTTACATCTCTAGAGTGAGTAGTAAATTGTTTGTTCTCTCTAAGTGTACTTACCAATAGATAATTGGTATAATGGCCGAGATAGCCATGCTGCGTTGGAGCTTGATGGAAGCTGCGAAGGAGATGGGGATGGAAGGTGCAGAAGCTAAAGCGTATGTTGTTAGTGAGGTGGACAATCACGCAGAGAGGGAGGAAAGAGAAAAAGAAAAAGCGGAAAGGAAAAAGATCAGGCAATCTGAGGCTGCGGAGAGAGGGAAGGGATGCTGCGGAAAGAGAGAAGGAAAGGCAGGCTGAGGAGAGACAGAGAGAGAGAGAGAGGCAGCACGAATTATCTATGAAGGCTTTTGAAGTCCAGAACAGGAATATAGAAGCTGCCTCTGCCAACGGAGATTTATCTTCTCCTAGATCACCAGCAGCAGACTCCTCCAGTTTAGCCCCGCAGTTGGTAGCAATGAATTTCCCACTAGAAACCTTCCCCAGCCTGAACGAGAAAACAGTCACTTTTCTCGAAGGATTTTAGAGAATGGCAGCTCTGTATGGGTTAGACGTTTCCAAGTGGACTTTGAAATTGTCCTATTCTTTAAATGGACAGGCTTTTGACGTATATTTCAAGTTAATGGCCCACGAACAAAATGATTATGACATGCTGAAAAAAGCGTTGTTAGAGAGATTTGAGATGCACGCAAAAAAGTTCCACAGGCTTTTCCGCGAAAGCCGTAAAGAAAAGAGCGAAACATTTGCTCAATTCTCTGCCAGGTTAGACGGTTATTTTACCAAGTGGCGAGAGATTGGTGGTCTCCCTAACACCTATGAAGGCCTTCAACAATTGTTTTTGGTAGAACAGATCAAGGCCACCATGGCTACTGACATGCGTAGATTCCTTGTGGAGCAAAGCGCAGAACGGCACGAAGACATTTTGATTCGGGCTGTGTGATACTTAAATGCGCTAGCAGAAACTCAGGGTCAGAAACGCAAACCAGCAGAGATGCTATCTCACAATGACAAAGCGTTTTCTTCTCGACAACCCTCAAAACAGACCCCTAGAGAACCGTACAGCCAAACCCAGAACAAATCTAGAATCCCACCTAATGGCAATTCCCACACAGTGACCCGAAATGACCCCGCCAGTAATCAACGACAAGGGAACACATTTTGCAAAGTTTGTAGAGTTACATCCCATGCTACGGTGGAATGCCGTAACAAACATACCGTACACTGCGTCGCCAGCATAAGTCCACGTCAAGTGGTGAATGACATGCCAGGGGCGTCGTTCTAAAATTGCGGGTTGATAAAAATTAATGAACTTTCTGGGACGTGCTTATTTGATTCGGGCCTTAATTATTCGGCTTTAATTGCTGAATGTCTAGTGCGGCCTGACCAGTAGACCACGGAAAAAGGTGGATCTATGTGGAATTTTGCCTAGCGATGTTTCTTCACGGCAACGGTGTTGCATTGGTTCAAGTCCAATCTCCGTACATTTGTGGGACCATACGTGCCGCAGTGGTAAGAGATCTGTATTATGATTTCGTCCTGGGGAGTCCTTATGTAGAGGCGTACCCACCCCCACTCAATGATCGGAGGGAAGACGCCCCTGTCAGAGCCCTGATCGGCCCTATTGCACAAAAGAGGCGCCAGCAGCCGTGGGTATTTACTCCAATTGTTTCCAAGGAACTTTAGCAAACTGTACTAAGAGCTTTCTCTCGGCGGCCCCGGATTCGCCACAGGGGATAGGCAACTCTCCGTTCAGCTTTGCAGACGGGTCCGCCTGTAACAAAGGAACGAGCTTTGAAGTTGCAGGGAAGTTGCCAACCGCTAAACGTTAGATTACCTACTTGTTTTGAGTTACACGGACAAACGTAAGACTTACGAGAGAGAGAGCGTCTTCGGTCGCCGCGAGAGACGAGGAAATCGGCGTAACGTTTCCCCGTTTTCCCCCGTTCTCCGAGCGACCTTCGTTCGTGACGAAAGGTGAGGACGGCAATAATAAAAGGACAGAGAGTTCCCCGTGTAGACGAGGGACTCAGCAACTCAAAAGAACACTGAAGCTAGCCGCTCGCAAATAAAATACTTTGGCAAAATTTGCCGCAGTTGCACGTTCGAGGAGGTGGACCTAGCTTGACTCTTATAAGATTGACAGAATCAAAGAGAGAATCTAAGCCATTAGAGCAAAACTGACAGAACAGTGGGCGTAGACAAAATTAGAAAGAAAACACCGCAGACCACTCAGATTAAAGGGGCAGACATTATCACTTAATTCTTCACAGTTACATACATGTTTAGTGTTACACAGCTAAATGTTAGGTTACATATATGTTTTGTGTTACACCGATAAATCTTAGGTTACATACATGTTTTGTGTTACACCACTAAACGTTAGGTTACATACATGTTTTGTGTTACAAGCTTGTCACAAAATTAACCGTGATACAACGTTAAAATATCTCCAATGATACAACGTAGGGATAAAAACTAATGCGTAAGCTGCTAGAATACATGATCGCCCACGCCGCGGGTCATCACCCGCCATGGAAATTAAATTGTTAGACTTGACGGCAAAACGGAACGGGATGAGAACGGAGATCAAAAGGAAAAATCTGACTGACCGCGTGCTTGAAACTAGCGAGGCTAAAAGGACGCAAATTGGTGGGGAAAGGAGGAAAAAGTCACGTCCCCAAGTTGACATAAAGTAAAGAAATCGACAAAAGGGACCTTGGATATTATACGGCACAGTCATTTCTTGGACGCTTTTGCGATATCTTAGCCCGTTTATTTGAATGCAGTGATCAACGCATTCCAGAATATTCTAGAAAATATTTGAAAAGTAACTTTTCTTAATAATAATGTTAGGAATATAAAACCTAGCTGGCCGGATGGCCCATTTTGAGCAGTGAAATAATATGCTTTCATTTATACAGACGGACAGATAATAAGAAAGATATTGACAAAAGACTGTGTTGTTCATATCAGCGAACGTCTGCATTGAGATAAAACATGTCACTAATTTTCAAAAAATTGTGGCTTTGAAGACGCAAGTGCTAAAATCTAGTTGGAATGAAGAGACGGGGTGGGATGGTGAATTGTGGCTAAAAATAACTTTAAAAGGCAAAATTGTGTAGGGGAAGGCAGGGTTGGTTCAAAAAACAAGTGTGTTTTTGTATGAAACGCAAGTAGAGACGGACGGACCAACAGACAATAAGGCATACTTGACTGAGGTATGACTGAAATGACTTAGTGGTAGGATATTTGAATTTGAAAAAAGAAAAGGCAGTGATTGGCCACAGATGAATATTATCGGCGCTCAGACGCGCATTTTGTGCCAGTCATTATAAGTTGTCCTAGTAGACACAGTGAATTATCAAGTGGTGTAATTCCCAGAAGCTATTGAAATATTTAGAGGGACGCCATCATAAGGCCAGCAGCTCAGCTGAGTTTTGCTAGCATTTATTTAACTGTGTACTATATTCATAATTCTGGTAAGACCGAAATTATTTCTTTGTACATTTTAATATTTGTTTAAGGTTTCGAGTGATTTGATACTGCAATAGCATAATCTGTTCCTTACAACAGGTAAGGGTTCGCTCTAGACCCCCCGCCCCAGTTCAGGGTCTAGAGACAAGTAAAATACATAAACTCCAGCAAGGATTAGGAAGGACAGATCAAGTGTTGAGATCAGTGAAACATATCACCTATCCTATTCTAGGGCAGGAAACTAATGAACATATTTCAGAATACGTAGTCTGGGAGAACCTAGCCTATGTGAAACCAACTTGGTAAGATGTGTTGTTTGGTCAGAAAGATCTGACCCGTCTATATGGTGTTGTTGTTGTGTAGTGTTGTGTCCAGAAATGGTTAGAGGATGGAATTATGACACATGACTAATACTTTGATTGCAGAGCTGTGAGTTTCAGTTGGCACCACTGTGGTGTCAAATGAGTTGTTGATTATTACCAGAGTGGACCCGTGCAGTGACATTTTGTCAGAGCAGCCTATTATAGCCCCCAAGCACGGAGAGGTGGGGGCCACCAACCTTCTGATATTGCCCCCAAGCACGGAGAGGTGGGGCCACCAGACTTCTGTTATTGCCCCCAAGCACGGAGAGGTGGGGCCACCAGATCTCAGCACCAGAGCTACACCTTCAAGCTACGTGAGCGCCTGGTCTGCTGAGAATTCACCAACTCAACTTATTTGCTAACACACCCATAAAATTTCCATCAAATAAATGGACAATGTGTAGTCACCATAGACAGGGAGTGATGAGGCCACCCCAACAGCACATCCATTAAAGTGTTCTCCCAAAATAGATTACACTATAAACAGTAATAATATTAACTAGTCTAGTAACATATATATGTACACACCTTGCATTTATTATGTAATATTCATGCATTTCTTTCATAATTGCTAAACCTTTCATATGTTCTGGCCAAAATAAAACCTTGGTTCAGAACAAATAAATGTAAGAAAATTACTATCAAAAATTTTTACACACTTGAGTTAGTTCAGTGTATTATAACATTTATTAATATTATTAGACTTAGTAAATATCTGTGTGTGTGTATGTAAACTACCACAACACATTACCTATCATTACCCTAGACATTTAACGTAGCCACATTCATTAGAAAAAAAAGATAGGTGTGAGGTCGTAGTGGTAGCAAGAAGGGCCTTCTGACAATTCACAGCTACATTTTATCTCAGGAGCCTTCACAGCTGACCTCATGCATCACACGTAGTAATATCACCATCATACAATACCATCAAACCCACTACAAAGCTAAACGTTAGGTTACATACACGTTTTGTGTTACACAGCTAAACGTTAGGTTACATACTTGTTTTGTGTTACACCGCTAAACGTTAAATAATATCCATGCTTTGTGTTACACCGTTAAATGTTAGGTTACGTACATGTTTTGAGTTACACGGACAAACGTTATGTTACATACATGTTTTGTGTTACACCGCTAAATGTTAGATTACATACATGTTTTGTGTTACACTGATACACTTTAGATTACAAACTTGTTTTGTGTTGCGCTGAGAAAATTGTGATTACATACTTGTTTCGTGTTGAGCCCATAAATGTTAGATTGCATACAAAATCAGGTGAAAGCATGGCAAGGCAATTCCTGTTCTGGAATGCACAGGGTAAGCGAAATTGGAGAGATACCCAACCACACAGAAAAGAGAACTGGAGACACATCTGAAAGAGATAATGGAGACTTGGAAAGATAAGTAAAGGATGGCAGAGGACAGATAGGCTTGGTGGGGTTTGTTGAACATCTATGTATGTTCCATGATGAGCTGGTAGGTAATGTTGCTGCTGATGATGATAACAAAATAGTTAAAGGGGTAGGCGAAAGGCTTCGTAGATTCAGACCCCGGATAGGCGCCTCCTACCCGAAAAGTCCAAATCGAAATCTATCCCTGAATGCGCCACTGATTCTATCATCTGCACTCGTGGTGTGCCTAACGACGCTTCTCAGTAGTGCTTCTTTATTCGTTATTAGAAAATATCCCCGTGAAAACTGATGGAGCATCACAGAATTCCTCGCAAATTCAATTCATTAAAACAATGAAAATGCATGTAGACACGAAATCCAGACTTCTTCGTGAATGATGAATTACAGCACCCAGTGAGATAAATGCTGAAGTGTTCCAGACATGCCTTTTGTCATCTGCCTATTATAACAATGTTTTTTCTGCTAGTTATGATGTATCAAACTCAAATTTCACAGAATACTTACCGGTTATTTGGTCACGTTGCTTACTGCAAGATGTCTGATCATCTCAGGCTGTTCCTTTTGTCGAAGCCTATGCTTTCTAAAGGCGTGCTTGCAGTCTCTTTTTAGGACGAGCCATTGTGAGTGCTTTATCTTGCTAGAAGATATATACTAGTACTTTTCAGGGCAGGCAATTTTCAGTGCTTGGTATTTATCATGCACTGAGTTATGATTTTTTTAAAAGTGAAAGCTGCGCTCTAATGTAATCGAAGGATTTCTTTTTCTTTATTTTGTTGTTGTTGAAAGTTCATTGTCTCGCTCTAAGGAGGCTAACATCTCAGATAATAAATTCTTTACTTGCTGGTTATTGGTTGTGTGGTAGACATGCTTTCAGGACCTGGCACGTCTATGTTTTTTATTTTTTTTTGGGTCAGCTTTCTACTGATATAAGCTTTTAGCCAGATTTGTCAAAATCAATGTCACGTCAGTTACAGCTAGCATTCCTGTGACCGGCTGGCCTACACTAGCATTTATACGTGCTATAATGCTACATATAAGAATAAAAGCAGATACGGCGTTTTTGCACAAAACGCAGTATAATTTTAGGTTCAGTTAGCAGTCACGGCTATGAGAGGCATTGTAGAGGAGTCTCAGAAAATAATAATGAATGGGTGTTATGAATGGGAAGTGTGAAGTGAATGTTGTGATTCTTGGTTTTCTTCCCATTGTTTAGGTAGAGAGAGGCGTGTGAAAAAAAGTCGAAAAACAGCGAAACGTGTGCAAATGTAGATAAAAGTAACGTGTGGAAAAAGAGGAGACGTGTGAATGAAATGGCGGGAAAAAGAAGGAGAGGTATAAAAGGAGAGATGTGCGGGAAGGAGGAGATTAGAGAGAGATTAGATAGATAGAAATTTTTGCTAGGCAGTTTATAGTGTTTAGGTGAACTTCGTCTTTGAGATTATCAAGACCAGTTTTTTTTTCTTCTGTTGGATATATTTTCATTTTGGATATACTCACTATTTTGTTTAAGCTTAAGTAAACGATCAAATCATTGTGTAAATACCAGTGCTTGTCGAATGACGTTCAATAAACTCTGGTTGAATTTTCTGCATTGCTGTTTTTTTTTTTTTTTGGGAACGTTACAGTTGGATCATTTAAAAACCATTATACGATATATTGCTTATCACTAAACCTAAAAGGGTAAGAACGAACCTGGAAAAGAAAATAAACATCAGTCGGGAATCTCCATCTCAGGCGGAAGGCCTGTAGCCACTTGAACAGAAACATATAAAGGATTAGCTCTCGTCAATATAACTACTTGCGCATTTAACTGACACGGGCACATTCCTTTCAGAGTTAAGCCTGTTTCAGAGCTTTGGCATGTTAGATGCCAGACACTAGTTGTCCTGTTCACCACTTTGTTAGAATTTAAGCATCGAATTCTCTTCCGATCTTTTTCTTTGTGACAAGTAATTGTTATTTTTTAAAAATAAAATTGATACTTGCGTAGAACACGATTGTGAAATGGTATAAAAGAGTCATCAATGTGGAACTGATGGCACGAACCAGAAAAGCGACAGTGGAACAAGAGATGAGAAGAAGACGTTGGAGATGAATTGAACACACATTAAGGAAACTTGTTGACAGCATTACCAAGGATATCTTGTTCTGGAATTCCCAGGGTAAGTGAAACAGAGGCAGACCTCAAAACACATGGAGAAGAAAACTGGAGACAGAAGTGATAATGATGAGGAATTCACTTTTTAGGCCTTGAGCTGATGTCAGGCAACGGGAGAACTGGGCATACATATGTTGAAGGCTTATATTCCTTGAGGAGCTGAACGCTAATCTTCTTCTTCTTTGATCCTTGGTCGCTGACTGACAAAGCAATAAGTGACCATCAAGCCTGGAGGCGTCTTGTAAGGCAGCAACAAACTGCATCCACTTTACTTGGTCGGCAGCCATCCTTCGCGTATGGTGTCCCAGCTCTGGTTCATGCTTAGCATTTCCGCCTCCATAAGTGTCGCCAGGTGGCTTTTGGCCGCCTGTTCTTCCGCTTTCCTTCTGGAGTCTATAGCATGGCAGCTCTGATGATGGTGTCAGGATCTCTTATGAGGAGGTGGCCAACCCAATTCCAGTATCTACCGGCTTTGATGGTACGCATGTGTTCTTGGTGGCTCCGAGTTAGCAATTCTTGGTTGGTGGTGGCGTTGGGCAGGTTGTGTGGAGAGAGGACAGTTTGGACATTTCCTTTTCTGCCAAGAAGGGTAATTAATATATGAATTTGATGTGATATAACAAAAGGAATTGTCAATGGTTGAAAAGTGCGTGCCTCACCACTTCTTCTTCTTCTTCTTTGATCCACTGTCACTGAGCGTCCGCTCTTGGTGACCTTGATGCCATTATATAGTACTGCGCAGTTCGTATAAGCTGTTATGAGCTGCCATACAGTGTATTGTCTATGGATGGGTTGTGTGGTAGCAGTTGTTGTCTCAGTCCCTGAAGTGCAGGGCACTGTAGTAGGTGGTGTTCTACTGTCTCCAACGGGTTAGGGCAGTGTCTACACTAAAAGAGCAAACACATCGAGGGGAAATAATCGAGACCACCCTGTCTTGTCAGGACTTCTTGATTAGAGGGTGGGAGGAGTTGTCTGTCTTGGATGCCTTACTTGAATTAAGTAGTTTTAGTAACTTTTTTTTTGTGAGTTATGTTTTCACAAAGTGGGGTATTCGGTTCAGTACTCAATTCTCATAGTTGTTTCTTGTGCTATTCCTGATGAAGATCACATGTTCTATTCTCTGATCAATTTTGTCAGGTCCTGGAGCACATATGAAGCAGAGCCGCACATTAACAATTAGTTTAACGCAAGGGCGATCTGTCAGTGCTCGAGGCCCCTGGACACAAAGGGGCATTGACCCATGATTATTGATTTCACTTGTATTTAAAGGGAAAGGTAGTTCCACATCAGCTGCCACAGGGGAGTGAAGTGTTAGAGACTTCACTATACTATGTCTAGATTTATGAGGTGGGTGACCAGTTCTCTTCCTCGCTGCCTTTGCCATCTCTAACACAACAACAGTCAGTTACCCATTTACAGCTGGGAGACTGTAGCATGACGCTATCAGTTTTCGATCCCAGACCCTGGTAACTTTTCCGCGAGAGACAGGCGCTCTAACCGCCTAGCCAACCGGGCGCTCCTACATTGATTACCGGTTCTAAAATGTCTAAACCACGTCTGTGTGGCTTCGAGCACCGCCCGAAATGTCCACCGCACAGTCCGCCCGTGACTTAACGTAATTAGCTTCTACAAAACGAAACCGGCTTGTTACGTTTAACATTACAAGCTGCAACATTTTGATTGGTTCACTACTTGTAGGTCGTGTGATATGAAAGCTATTGAAATGATGTTTACATCCTGGTAGATATCGTTGGTGAGGGGTCCTTGCAAGATCAATAAGAGACTTCTAGGATGTGTCAACTCGTTTCGTATAATGAAGAAAAGATTAGATCCAGCTATTGAAATGCTATATATAAATAGGGTCGATCAAGGGTTCAGAAAAACTATTCTAACAAATGGGTTGTTGTTATAAACAGCTCACTCGTTAGAATTATTATTATTATTATTTTTTAATTCAGATATCTACAGATTCAGCAAAAAATAAATATAAAATCCCAGCCGTGAAATTCGCTACCTGAGAAAGTGACAACCGTTATAAGAAGAGACATTTTAAATACCACAATAAGAGCTATGGTAGGAATATACAACAAGTGTTTGCTTGAAATATGTTCAGCCGGAACGAATATTATTTATAAAAAATAAAAAAAATTCCTGTATCATCCACGTAGAATGAAAAAAAATATATATACAAAAGCACACAAATAGTAATACGTCTTACAAAGAGAAAGGACTGTGGTCTCCAGTTTGGTTTTGGTTTTAAGTATTATCTTCACTGCACAAACTCCATCAGTGCTCCGATCTCCTCCCGTAGATCACACAAGGAGGATCTCAGCACCATGCACGAATTCCATAGCACCGGCGAGAATCTCCAAATGTGTATATAGGAATCACACCTTCTATAAATATTTTTGTGATGGTTTGCTTTCTAATTTTTAAATTTTGCCAGGGCAGCAGCCTTATGGCCTACTCTTTACGATTTCCAGGGACTTTTAATGCACGCAACTTGCACACAGGACTTCCTATTTGGTCGCCCTTATCCGAGAAGACTAAGCATCCAATCTCACTACCCATGAGACCGGTGGGGGGGGGGGGGGGTTATGACATAATTAGGTCCACTGGATCTGAAAAAAACCCATAAATTTATTCCCTCTCCTGGGAATCGAACCCGGTACCTCTAGAATTCGAGGCGGACGCAATACCACTTAGCCACTCCGAAGCCCCTAAATTTTGGCCTCCAGAAATTTTGTTTATTGATTGTTCATGATTCGATTCAGTTCGAGAGGATGGGCTCCATATACCACTGAAGAACTTTCTTACTTCCATTAACAAAAGATTTGTTGCATACAAAACTTTTTAAAAACTTTCTGCAATGTTGCGTCTACCAGGACTATTTTTCTCTTTACCTCTGAAAAGCATCTGCCATCTAATGATATTAACGTATTAAAAAGTTGGACCTAGTATGGAGAAGTGTTTAACAGTTCACTATCCTACGGCCATCTCTATAGGATTACCTTTACCTTCTTATCATTTAGATCCAGTCGAGGCTGTTCCTACTGTGACGCATATTTGATGAGATTTTTGTCGATGTTATAATGCATCCATTTAAGCTTTTGATTCTGTGGTAGTAGACTGTTCTATATCAAGTGTAAGATTTTCAGATGTTTATACCACTGCCCAGTGAAGATTTGTAAAGTGAATACGTTTTATTGTCTTTAGAGATTGGAAACTTGGAACTTGTGTGTGTGTGTGTGTGTGTGTGTGTGTGTGTGTGTGTGTGTGTGTGTGTGTGTGTGTGTGTGTGTGTGTGACGGTATTGTCTCCCATGCTCCACAGTAGTGGTCAAACAATGAACAAACTTAAAGCATAAGAATGAGTGTCTTCAAAGATATCAACTTTTGCTCAAGATTAATCTTGGCAGAGATAAAAATAGGAAAATTCTGCTCCTGTTTAAGGGAGTCTCGCAGGATTTTAAAGAAAAGTAAGCATAACAACTGAGATCTTCTAAGCTGTCATGAACTTATTATTCTATCTCCCCTTCTGTGAGTTAATATATTTTCTCTCATATTTTCTGAGCTCCCAGCTAAAGATGATTCAGCAATTATTAATGTTATAGCTCTCTATGTTTATGCATTTAAAACAGTATGATTCATACGGGTGCAGACATGCAATTCACGCAAGACTGATTAATCCAACTATTGCTTTAAAGTTAAAAAAAAAACAGGTTTAATAATCACTTATGGGTTAACAATGTAAAATAATTAAAGTTCTTTGTAGAAAAAGAAGCAATGATATTCATCATCATCAGATAATTTAAGTTGTGGGGGAAC